>JAODJW010000062.1:8505739-8521344 GCA_026777045.1 Hyperopisus bebe | reverse complement strand
TTGTACTCAACTGGTTGGTTGAAACAAAATCCTGGTTTGGATTTTTACTTTCTGGACCTGAAATGTCCACCTCTGTGGTTCACTCATTTAATGCAACCTGTCATTTAATATACAAAGACTCGAGTAATTTTAATGTGTATGATGGCAGCTCCACTCAATACCAGCCCAAGGGGACTAACACAGCTTAGCAAGCCATTGCAGATGCCCTGTTCCCATTATTAAAGATATTTGTACGCACTGGTTTAGGCTTCCAACAGAGTAAGCCAGTCCACAAGCCTACATGCCTATAACCAGCTTTTTAAAAGCGACAGTATGATGCTTTGGCTGATAGGAACCTCCCTGTCAGCTGGATTCCGTCAGTATTACCACCTTCTTTACGCTCCTTGATAATCCTGCCCTGCTCTTTAAGCTGACACCAGCATGTCAGGTAGCAAAATGGGGAGGAGGGGGACAAAATCCATTTGTTGGCTATTCGACTTAAGCTGAGGATTAAAGAACTACCTACATCTGCTGTGTAACTGCTCCTCCAATCCACACCCAGCATCACCTACTGTACACACATACTATACTGTGCAAAAATCTATGGCAAAGAAAATGATGCTTAAATGGTCTTCATGTTTGTGAAAAAACTCTGCCTGTCAAAGTGTGTCAGTTTAACCACCAGTTTAAATTAATATTTTATGTTAAATGTGGGGGGGTCCAAACGAATAATTATGAAATGTGAGGGGGATGCATCCCCCTCAGATTTAATCGGTTAACCATTTCAAAACATCTCCTAAAATCATCCCTGTATTTGTAGTAAACATCCGATATATAGATGTATTCTTTGATTCGACCACATCTTGTTTAAATCAATACATTATTGACTTTAACCAATTAAATTAATTAACGGCTGGGGTGCCTTTGGATAGAGGTTTGGGAACTGAAGCGGTGTTCATCTAGCTGTCCAATAAAATATCAGTGACTTTTAGGAGAATAGAGGAAATTCTTGTTATCTTCAATTGTTACTGTTCATTTGCATGTGCTCTAATGTTAAATTGTGTTTTGTTTTTAAGGTGGTTAATTACCATTGTTGACAACCACAACTCAAAAACAAAATGTGGCCTCTATATTTAACCCATATGTGACATAGCAGCGGGCAGCTATTTTGTAGCACATGGGGAGCGTTTTGTGGAGGTGGTACCTCAGTGGTACTTTGTGAGTTGGGGATTTGAACCAGCATCCTTTCTACTTGTGCTCACTGTGGTCAATACTGCTGAGGTTAATGTTTAATTTCTTCGTGTCTGTGTGCTGCTGTTGTTGATGCTGCTGTTGTTTGCCTGTACTGCTTCGATTTATGATTTTGTCCTTGGCCATTCTTTTCACTGCTCAGCACTTGAGTCCAACCCAGGTGCCTCAATCTGGGACGCCGACATCACTGAGTACTAACCGGCAGAAGCCCAGTTTGTATATGCACTCTGGGGCTTTTTCTGTCCACTATTCAATTATTATTGTTTAAATATTAATATCAAAGTTTGTATCCTTTTCATAATTCACAATGATGACGCAGGCGTCACAAATTCTGAGCACGAATAATGCAGAACTATTACAGTCGAGTTCATATTTTCAGCAAAGAACATTGTTCACAAAATGGCCAACGTCTGTCCACCTATGCCGAAAAAAAAGATTTTTAAAAAGTGAAAAACCTCAATGTCTTTTTTTTAATGGGCAAATATGCAACACAATGAAATCTGACTACAGGCAAAACTCAAAATGTCAAAAAGGCATACACTTGTCAAACGGCACAATGCATCTTTCCATTTTCCTACACGTTTCAGCATTCAGTGCAGGCCCCAGGGCAGGCTTGCAGCTTATCCAGTGAGCCCGGAGAGCAGTGTCTAACAGATACGATTTCACCAAAACTGCATGCCTGTGAGGGGGAACCAGAACACCCAGAGGAAACCTTGATAAATACTTGTGAACTGTAAGAAATCCAAGAAATAATCCCACAGCCCTGGGGACAGAAGGACACAGTTACCTCCTGAGCTCCCATGCAACCCATGGCTAGCTAGCATTGGGTGTGACCTTCCCACAGACGTCATCCTCTCTTAAGACTGATAGACTGACTGGAAACACACTTCATAATCTGCCACTGTGCACACTGCATTCAATCACCCAGCAATGCCGACGCTGATGAATACGAAAATTACTGCTCAATTCCTTTGTGAAGTTAAAGCCACTTGCTGAGCGAACAAATAAAACTGGCCTTATTGGAGATTCATGTAAGACCTTATCTCCTCTAATGCAGTTGTTTTTTTCACAATCTGTCACTGTAGTGAATAGAAAATGTCAAAGTCTGTCTATCATTTAGATCCAATATCAGAAAAGAAGACTACAGATTTCCAGGTTTAAGACAGAGGTTAGGGCTTTAATCTTAGTGTTTTAGTATAGCAATATTGCAGATTGCCAGACCCCTGAACAGCGATATCCCAAAATAGTAATAATACACAAAGAAAATCTCATTCCTGTCAAAAGCAGGGCACCGTTTTTCTTCTTTTATACGTATTCCAGGACTCCAGAATGCCGTTTCCAGTGGTCGCACTGGTGCTGCCGACTTTCTCAGTTATCCTATATGCTTCACCTTTCTTTTTGGGTAAAGCATGGTATTAATCAATGACCTTGCATGCTGCTGAATAGTTGTCCTAATCTGCACAACCTACTTTTTGTATGGCTCAGGTTAGGGGTGACAGATCCCCGCCAATGTGACAGTTCATGAATAACACACCCCCCCCCCAAGCCTGCACCCATAACAGTCTGCTAGCCTGAATTATAACGTGGAATGTCTATTTATTAGCAATTTCTAAACAGCGAGTACTGAACTGTACAGTTTGCATGTCAAATTACTTTGTCAATTCTTAGCGAGACATTTTGATGTATTATAGAAACAGTCTAAATTATACCCCTGTATGTACAAAGTTACTACTGAACGCCCGCAGACCACTATATTTTAGACTCATTTTAAAAAATGCTAAATTAATGCCACTGAAAAGTTTAAAAGTTACTGTGAGAAACACAAAGATTCAATGGTCACAAGTACAGCTGACCCGCTGATTATTTAAAATAATCAGCTCTAGACAGCTTTACTTTTGGAACACGGTAAAACCACAGCTATAGGGATTATTGTCTCGTGCTCATCAGTGCATGTTTGTGCAGATAGGGAGCGAAAAAAACCTGAGCCTGGGAAGTAGAAAAAAAAAACTTTCAATCACAACTGGATATCGCAGCAACCGTGGCAGAACGAAAAATCCCAATGATTATCATTCACACAGATGCAACGATGCGAAATTCAAACTCGCACACTATCAGTCATTTTGGTTACAGTCTGGAGCATGTTATCACAGCTTCCAGGGTCATTTTATGTTCTTAGTTTTCCCTGTCCTGCAAGTCCTCCCAAGTTCTCCATTTTTCAAATGTATCTTTCAAATAAAACAAAAAAATCATGGAAGAATTCAACGATGTAGTTGTGTTTCCCTAATTATGTCTGCTGCATTTTTCTAATTACACCTGTGTCAGTGACCCCTAACACAATGTCATTATGAACGGGTGGTCGGAGCGACAAGATTAGAACAGATGTCGCTACTTCTGTTGCAATTAGCCAATTCATTACCCTGTTCCCCCAAGTTTACAGAAAGGTGACACTGCCTTCTCTTTATGCTAATGGAACCTGTCGGCGGCAATTAAAATACAAAGAGGAGCCCTATCGAGCACATCCTGTCAGCACTGAGTATCGATCAATGCAGGATGTCTCTGGGATGATGAGCACCTGACTCTTCACACTGCAGACCTCCACACCCAAGGCAGACTGCGAGGGACTTGGTCAGACATTCATAATTCAAATTCAGTTCAATTCAACTTAGCACGGTGCAGCATTGTTTTAGTGTCACAGTGGTTCAGCAGTTAACACCATTGCCTCTTTAGTTAGGGGTTTGAATCCCACTCCTTTGCTAGGGAGAAGTTTTGTCATGTTGTCATCAGACACATGCAATTAGGCAAATGAGTATCCCTTAATTATCAATAGTGTGAGACTGTTTGTGCCCTCCTATGGCTTGATATCTATCCCTGCGTTGTGCCCTGTGCCTTCTGAGATAGGCTACCAGGCTAACAATTTTCTGTTCTAGGAACGTTTACTGAATTTTACGATTAAGGTATGGACACCTTCAGCGTGTAGTTTTCCTGTTCCCAGAATGTTATCCCACTACTACAACCTCAGCTAAGACTAATAAAACAAAAAGAAATGAAAATTGTGGTAGATGTTTTATACCTCAAAGACGATGGGCTCGAGGCTGGATGGTGTTTTGGCCGTGCATGCATTTAGCACTTTGATGCAATAATATTTTATGATAAATCATTATTTTTCAACATTAATTGCGTTAAATGGATGTTCGCATAATAATGTTATCGTGCTGACTGACAAAGCCTTAGTTAAAAAGTAAAACATGGAAATAAGATTCCATAAATGCTACAGGAAGAACTTTCTCTGCCAATGTTGGCTTGAAACACGTTCGAAAACTGGTTTTCAATGTTTAATACACCATATATGGGTCATGACCATTCTACTTGAGTGCCTTGAATGGACACTGACACTGTTCAGCTCTCTTTAAAAGACCTTGATGTCTTCGAAACTATTTGAATGAGAGAGCCGCAATTGTAATTTGAGTCAGTTCTGCATGGTAATGAAAGGGCAGGTCAAAATGCCTCTTGCATACACATCAGCAGTGACACGTGCGCTGAGTGCCACATAGTGATGATGACAGTTGGGCATTGCTGAGGTGACAGCACAAGTAGAGTCCATGCCATTATGTACATTAAAATCCACTGATTGTCACCATTGGCCACGTATATGTATCAATGGCCCTGTCTGAATTACAGGAGTTAGTGGATAGGTATAAAAAAATCATTTTATAAGGTTTTCAGGTTTCAGACAGGTTCAGTCAGTGAGTCCAAACAAGGTAAAACATATGACCATTGCCACCTACTGCGGAAAGCAAAATATTTAATTCCACTCGATAAATGTTTGCATTGTTGTTTGTGACGAGCATTAAAATTCTATTAAAGAGTATTTGAATTATCATTATGTTTATCTTTTCTGATTATATTTTATTAGTAATTTTAAAATTGTATTAGGATTTCTGTATTTTAATATTATTTTTAAGATTATTAGTTCAAAATTATAGAAATATGTAGGGGTGGTGTGTGGCCCAGACAAATCTGGCATTTGCCGGGGGCTCCAAACCAGTAGGGGCACACTGGGAAGGTTGCAGTAGTATTGGGTAATTGCCTCGTACCTCCATCTTGGTGCCTTTTCAATCACGATAAGGGAGTATTCCAAGCATGCGAATGCAAACGACACAAGTCAAGTAGGGCTTTATTGTCACACCAGTCATATTCAGTACACTTCATATGGTGATGCAAATAATGTTATATAAAAACAAAATAATATTACGAGGAAACAGATATCGGACGCGACTCATTGAAAGCAAAATGGTTGTGAGCGCCGCGCTGTCAGTTATGAGGATAGCATTAATTATCCGGTTTTTCAAACATTGTGGGTAATTAAGCCTAGTTCATACTTCACTTTTCCATGTGCACTTTTGAGCTGCGGATGGTTGTGCACGGAGCAGCTTGTGTTCGTACTATATTTGGCTGTGGATGCGTATTAAACAACAGGGACCAGAAGAAATCAACCTTATAGTTTATAAATATACATGATATAACCCTGTTGTGGGGTTATGCTATGTATGGGAAAAAAATAACAGTAGGCTTTATGATCTCATCAACATGTTGCTGTTGAAATACATCACACTGAGAGCAGGGTAATGTTGAATCAATATTCGGTAGCGATGTCTGCGACGTTGTGCCAGTGAGCAAATGATCTCATAAAGATTCTTTGCGATGAATTTCAAAGCATCCTGGAAACGACATGCCTATGCATGTGTGCTGCCTGCCTGGGTGGTTACCTTAGTGTCACTGCTGTGACAGTGCAAGACAATTCAACTGTCAAATTTCATCTATCACTGTACCTAATATCAGCCATTCATTATGCTCGCATTAGTTCGGATGACCGTTAGATCAAAAACAGGAAATAAAGGGTGGTGATTAAAGTGCAAGAATAATACATTTGGAAAATCCAATTTAGCAGTAGTTCGGATATCTGCACGCCTAAAATCTCTAAAATTTAGCTACGGCGGCTGCGACGACTACGGTCTTACGGTCTACGACTTATCAGTTGCACGCACTAAATCGTAAAAACAGCACTCAAAAGATGATTAAGGACTACATTTCGTAGCGTGAAACAGAACATGTTATGTGCTTGGACTATATTATGCTGTCATGCTTGCCGTCATTGCGGTATGTACAGAACATGTTTTGCTGATTGAGATTCAGTGTGTAGTTTTTGTAGCGTCAGGTTCGTAGCGACGGGTATGGTGGGGGTGCACTTGATAAACACGTGGCTGGGGCAATACGGATAAGCGCACGCTCCGTTTAAGTGCAAGTTGTAGTCTGGACCAGAGGCTGTGCACTTAACCGGATTCGACTGTATAATGTCACTGTTTACGTTCAACTTGCTTCCGTGGTAACCTGCGGTGTTACGGAATTTTCAGTGGCCGTTGTCATCAGAGGAAGCACTGTATTCTCCTCACTCTATTTGCATCTTTTGAAGAGAGTAGTTGTGTTTCTTCTTAGTCCAAAAGATATGGAAATTAAGATGGATAAAATCAATGTTGTGGTCAAAATCAAGATTAAAATTACGGTTAAAATAATGAGTGAAGGAGTTAAAGAAAAAATGCGAACGAATAAGTGCTTGATGGAGGAGGATAATGGCAGAAAAGAAGGTGAAAAATGAAACCTGGAAAATGCTGCAGTGTCCGTAAAAGAGGCACTACCTACAAAAGTCAAGTGCATGGAGTCTGAAAAGGAGAGCAAAGTGCTGCAGGAAGTGCCTCTCAGGAGTGATAGAGAGAGAGAGGCACAGTGAAAGAGGCAGAAAAGACTGACAATGGAATGGTGGAAAACAGCTTTCAGAGGAAGCAAAAGCTCACAGGAGAGGGTGAATGGGAAAGGAAGGTTTTCCACCAAGTGGCTGAGAGGGACAAACTCTACCAGGGCTTTTTCCATACCAAGACTGCATGGCACTCTGATCTGAGACCCCAGTGTGGAAGGAATGGAGAGTCATACTGGAAGAAGAAATCAAGGGTGGAGGAGAATTTTGAACAAGGGCCTGCGAATAGACTCAGCTCCATCACAGAGGTCTCCAGCTTGACACAGAGTGGGGCCAATTCCACCGGCAGCCCCAGAATGACAGACGGCCCACACAAAATCCACAGCCCAGGGGCGAATGCCAAAGACTGCCCCCTAGAGAGGAGGAAGTGAATAACACCAGGAGGCCTTGACTGGTTTATTTACATCGACTCCAGCAAGGAGAAACATCTCAGTGCAACAGAGACCAAGAAGAGACTCAGGAGTCCCAAGAACAAAGACCGCAGCGTTCAATCTATGATCTTATGGGTTATAGGCAGAGGTGAAGGATACAGAAGCTGTTTGTAAATAAACCTAATAAAGATACATACTTAGCCTTCAGAATGGTGTCTTTGTTGTCATTGAGTAGCTTACTACCTTTTGAAGGTGTGAAATTATGTTTCAGGAATATTAACCAAAGCTCACTGTAGTAAGTATGGTGAGGAAGAACTTCATATCCACTTATCATGACTGTAAGTGTGCATGATCCATCTGAGCCTTCATGTGTGTGAGCCAACGTGACAGATGTCGTTTGTTGATTATTTCCAGATCATACTGGTTACTACCACTTGCAATTCAGCTGGCATACAGGAACCAAGCTGTACTGCGAAGAGAAAGTAGTTACAGCATAGTTCCAGATCTCTGCAGAATGGTCAGCTCAGTAAAGGCGTTGCCGATTTTGGAGAGCGACAGTGACATAAAACTGGTGGGATGCTTATGTACAATTGCCTTGGCCATACATTATGATTTACTACGTGCTAATGTCCGCTGGAGACGAATACGGCCCCTGTAGCCCTTTAGCCTATTTGAAAACAAATCGGAAGCTGTGTATAACCCAGACTCAAGAAACATGTGGAACAGCCAGTTACTTCCGGTAATATCAGACAGTGAAATTAATTGGTTGTCCACGGCAACAACGTCATTCTGTATGATAGTATTTTTACTTAGTAACTACTAACTACAATGTAACTTAAGTAAGAATGGTGCAAAAGACAACGAACACGGCGCTAGTTTCAAACTAGCTACTTCTAGCGTAAGACGTACTTTACTCCCGACTTCATAATCGAACTTAGGCTAAGTTGGTGCAACCCACTGCTGCTGATTCATAATGTAACTTTTCTGTCAAACTCTAATATGTTCACTTTTTAAAAGAAATGTTACATACAAAATTATAAGTTCTAAAAATTAGTTATGTCAGAAATAAATAATTATATGAGCCTTGTTGAATACCGAAGCAGCTATGTAGTAGAACAAAATACAAACAAAATAAACACGCAAATGACACCAATTCATTTGAAAAGCAAAACTATCTTAGATTGTCCAGTTTTTATTCATATGGCCACAGATTCTCATCAACATCAGACTTAACACTTCTCATCCATCTGCAGGATTGGAAATAATGTCATTATTAACCCAGTCGGCCTTCACATTATCAGAAGTCACAATAAATACCGATTCTGAACAGGATGAACTATAAAAACTAATCCAGAAAATCATTTACTTGTATAGCTAAAACATAGCTCAGAAACTACAGACCACACTTCTAAACTGTATTTATACATTTACCATAATGAAATTACTCACCATATGTTCTCTTATAGCTGGGTGTCATATCTGATGTGTTCATTATCAGTTTTTCATGTAGAGTTTCATAAAAATAACACGGCTGCCTGGTATAAATAATGCAAATGCAGTCAACTTTTGGATTCATTTAAAATTTTTAGCTGATTAACTGGTTTGCATTTCACATTTAAAGACTGAAATTAATTTAAATTTATTTAAATGTAATGACTGAATTCTGTGCAAAGCCTAAATGTTTGCAAGTGAGTTTTTTTATTTGTATTGAAATAATAATGAGTGTAACTAATTATTTTCTCTTATTTACAACATGATGGTTATAAAGAAAGGAAAATCATCCAGGTGTCCAGGCATTCGTATTTACCAGCATGAGTAATATGCCTGTACTTGGCATTGATTTATTTGTGTTTATATTTTTAATTTACAGTGTATTAATATTTCTGTGTAACCCTGTGCTGGATAAGCTGCTGCACAAGAAGGATAGGTTAAACTTATATTTATGTTGTTAATATAAAAGGTAGTTATCCAGTACTGCTGAATTCCTTCCATCTTCCAGCATGCCTCTCCTGATAAGGGCCCTGTAACCTTATAAGGGCCCTGTATGGGTCATAAGGCTGGGGCATACGCTGGATCCCAGTCTATGGCTGCACACACACACACACACACACATTCGTAGACTACAGCCTATTAGATATGCCAGTTAGACCAAAAATATGCAGCTAGCCTATGGGAAGAAACCCATAAAGCACAATTACAAAAACGGCACACAGTTAGAGTACAAGTGGGATTCAAACCCCCAACCCTTGAGGTGGGAACCACCCAGTCATAAATTCTTTCAGAAATATCATAAATGCTGCTGGGATTTCAAGCAATAAACTAGTTCAGATTTTCCCGGTAAATCTTTCAACTCATTTGAAAAACATCGTACACAAAAAAGAACATATTTAACTCAATGAAAACTCTTTGTAGACATTTCCTAAGGGTGGGGTCGACCAAATAGCAGCAATCTCTTATTCACCTGCACTGCTCCCTTTAAAACCCCTTCTGCCCTCGCAGTCAGTGGGAGATGTTGTTTACTTTCCATGAGCCTTACTGGGCATTTCAGCCCCTGTTATCCAGCTTCACCAGTTCCTGCCTGCCTTCCCAGATCCCACCCCTGGTCATTCCTGCTTCCTTCAGACCCGTCTCACGTGTTCATCTCATGTTCTCTGTGTCTCTGTAGGATTGATCTCCCCAGGTTCTAACCTGTTTGGACCCATGACCGTGACCCAAAGACAATCCCGACGATTCCACTTTTGTTTGCCTGATCTTTCTAATAAATCCCCCGTTCTCCGATTTCTGGGTCTCCGAGTTTCTGTCCCCACCTGACCCGAAAGGGCTGCCTAGGGCAGCATTTGATTCGAGTGTGCAAAAGAGCTGAATTATTCCCATGCATGGTACATATTTGGATTTCTAGACACTGCAATATTCTTTTTAGCCATACAGAGGCATGTGACTTACTACACGCTCTGGGGGGCTGTATTGAAAAATGAGATTTAAAGTGTCTAAGTAAGTGGCAGAATGTACATAAAGTCAGTTATATTCAAGAGGCTCATATTCTGGTGTCTCTCCGCCAAAATTTGTATCTAGTTTAAGTGGGTGTAAATCCCAGATGATGGGTAAATACGTTTAAGCAGAAAAGGCACGTAGCTACGCACTTCTATGATTTAATTCGAGGCAGAACTTACCCTTTTCTGCATTCATTTTTGGTGTGCATTTTGTAGATTTAATTATGATTAATTAAAGCCACTTTTGTTCATTTTTGGTAGAATATTAATATATACAGGGCATTGATTATTTTTTGAGGACATCACTGTTGTTTCTGGTTCGAATCCCACCCCTGCTCTGAGTGTGAACCACGGGTTTGATTCCGTTTTCTGTTGTAGTCCGAGGACTACAGTACACACTACGGTGAATTGTTGTCTGAGTTGCTGATGGTGTGTGTCGCATTAGCATCCCATACAAGGTGTACCCCTGCTGTCTGCATTCTGCTGTGTGGGATAGGGTCCACCCCCCCTACCCCCCACCTTTGATAATATACATGATATGTATTTGGAAGATGGATGGAAATTTTTTCATGGCAGCATAACATTTTAACAGAAACTCAAAGCATTTACCGAAAGAAATAATACACTGCGGAAAGCATCCACTCAATTGTACATCAGGAAATTTACATTATTTTGTCATTTGAGACGACATGACTTGGCTGCTACATTTCCAGGAAGTTCCTATTCACCCATCATTAATAATGCCTGTTTAAAAGTTCTAAACAATAAACACATCAGTGAAGATAAGCTCTTTTTAATCGTTACTATTACAGGACCCCATCCGATAAACAGACATTGATGAATGGCTGGATAAAGGCTCCCCACATCTCTGCTATTCTTCGAGTAATGGCCCGAGTCGGAGACATTGCTTTATCAGGGAAGGAATGATGGGAAAGGGGGCTTCCTGTGGGCAAACAGTTTATCAGGAAGCAGAGACACACTGGTGACAGCAGGTAGTCAAATATCGCCTCCCGGAGGCATGCAGCCGCTAGAGCATCGCTTGGGTGATTCTCAGCGCAGCTCCCCAAGATAAATCCCACCGACCCATTGCTCTTCATCTTGTTCTGCAGCAGACACGGAGCTGGTTACACAGTCATTAGGCCGTTGATAGACAGGAACTTAAGCGATACTTGGAAAGTCATTCACAATGTTATTACACAATGCAGATAATGATTATGAAAAATACTTTAGTACTGAACAGACAGCAAAACTAATTCGGAAATATTGATGCCCTACTGAAGCTAAATTAAAAGAGGAACATTTTAGGCTCCTTTTCATAAATATTTTATTAATCATCAGAAGATGAAGGACGCTCATTCAGAGATGAACCAGGCCAAAATTTGCACAGTAAAATTGCTCTTAATTTCATTCCATGCCGCAAATATATTGTCGAGCTGTTCAACTATGAAACCTTTACTCAAAGAAGTAAAAGAGTAAAAATGACCTGCATATTTTTGTTCATTTTGAAACCAGATTTCACTGGAGAAATTCCAGCTGTCTACCTCAGTCAACAGTTTACAAAATGGCCATTGCTGATATATTAACCAGCATTTAGATTTATTTAGCAGTTGTTTTTGTCTATATCAACATAGAGGTGAGGATCAAAGAGCAGTGTCCTAGGAGTAATTGGAGCTAAGGAGACCAAGAGTGATATGATTACTCTCCAATAACGAGATAAGAACCCAACTTTCCAATACGATAAGAGATACTTACCCCAAATAGTTACACACCACCAGCAACCAGCTGATAAGTTTACGCTTACCCAGTAACTTAATCTGAATACTAAAACAATTCTGCTCAAGCTACCTTTCAAATAAGAGCGTCAGATACACTATCGATAAGACGTGCAGTCTTTTAAAAACTAGTCAATGTATTGCTAAATTCTGCCCCCTGGTGTACACTTATACTACACCACATGCCAGCCAAAATATTCTCGTGGTGATACTCCTTTTATTATTGATTATTAATCAAATAGTCTTTAAGAATTATTTCATACTTATTATGAAGACAAAATTATGGTTTCAAGCCATTTCTGAAGTTGTCAAAGGAAGTTAGTGCTCACGAAGTCTTGGAAAACCCAACAGCCAATGGGTAATAATGGCATCGATATACAGTAAATCACCTTTTACTGCTATAGGTCATTTCACATTCCTCTAAGCAGCTTGTATATCTGACAGAATGCATTTCCTGTTTATGTTTAAAGCCAGGTTTTTTCTTAAGTGCAGTGCAGTGCCTCAGATTGAACAAAAGGTCATACTTTGCAGCTCCCAATTAGTTTGTAAATATACAAATTATTGCTCTTTTGGATATTTTTGTTCTATAGAAGGCAATTTTACATTTACAATTATATATAAGCAGAGAGATGAAACAGCAATACAGAACAGCTGGTGAAAAGACGTAGCCATCAGCTGGTGACAGGACGTAACCATCAGCTGGTGACAGGACGTAACCATCAGCTGGTGACAGGACGTATCCATCGGCTGGTGACAGGACGCAGCCATCAGCTGGTGACAGGACGTAACCATCAGCTGGTGACAGGACGCAGCCATCAGCTGGTGACAGGACGCAGCCATCAGCTGGTGACAGGACGCAGCCATCAGCTGGTGACAAGATGTAGCCATGAGCTGCTGCTTCCATAAGTTACCAACAGAGTCTAGTAATAAAGGACCATCCTTCCTCTTTTTTCCTTACATTGTGACTTAGTCGCCCTGAAGCGTAATCAATGCAGAAAGCCATTATATGTACTGGGTCATATGTTTCCCGAGACAATCTCATTTTATCTGTGAGGTGTGACTGAGCGAGATAAAGCAGCGATGTGGCCATCCTGAGCACATGAGAAAATGCTAGAAACGGCTAAAGGGGTGCAGCAGAAAAGATTTAATCTGCCCAATAACAGGGAGAAGACACAGTGGGATGGGAAATGGGGAGTAACAAGAGTCAACTGATGCCGGCATGTTTTTTTTGAAAAAGTTCCAGTTTCCTACCAGAATTATGATGTCTTCCAACAGTGAACATTTTTTATGAAACAAGCAAAGCCAATAGACTAGCTTGTTAAGAAAAAAATATTAGCATGCTGAATTGGTTATGTACATTTTGGTGAATCGTTGTAGTTGTACACAAATCAATGCAGTTGTTACCTGTGCCGTTTCATGTTATTACGCACACAACTTGAACTAACCGCTCCTTCTCACTTACAACAATGTTTATGCAGATTTGTCAGACAGTGTTTATGCAGATTTGTTAGTCAGCTGTAACTATCCAGTACTGAGATGGTTAAAGTTGATACAGATATTAGATAATTGATACAGATATACAGAATAATTCCTCCTAAAGTTAGGTGAGAAATGAATTAGTTTTTATGTTAAACTCTCATGTGGACTTTACAGGTTCTAATTTATACAGACACTCCTGACTTAACGACCTACCTGTTTAACGACAGCACTGACTTAAGACCAGCTCTCCGACCAGTCGGTATTGTACTCTGTACGAGAACTTCGGCCGTGGAAATTGCAGCACGGTGTCTCAGCGTCAAGCAGTTATGCAAATTAAAACAAAGTTATCAAGTTGCAGTTTCCTTTAGACCTTTTCATTATTCAGAATAAATAAAAATGATTATCTGTATTTACAGTATGCAAAGCTAAGTAATGTATATAAGAGCTGATTTCCTCTATTCTGTTTATTACACTATACAGTACACTACTGTATAAACATTTATAAAGATACTAAATATGTAATACATGGTGAAAAGGTGACATTAAAACTATATCTAAAGATGGTGGACGCAAACCAACTATCAGTACAGTATGTTTGAAAGATCAGTAAAGAACAGCTCCTCACTTATCGACCAATTTGCTTAACGACCTAGTCACAGGTACGGAACCCGGTCTGTAATACGGCCTTTATTTATATAACATAAAACAGAATTTTACTCTTCATCAGAGGATGAAGGACACGCTTCTTAACTAGGTGGAAGACTCTTGTATTTAACACAGCCAGTGTGGCTGATGGATAACATTTTCATTCTGCTTTAGCTCTCATGGATTTAGATTCTAGGGTTGACCAAATTTATTGTAACACCTGGCTTGACTTGCCTCAACAGATCTGAATGTCAGCTAAACTTATCTGTGATTTGACCTTCTCGGGATCCCTTCCCATAAGTTGCGACAAAAATTCATTCACACACTCAATGAAAGGTCACAGAATCATAAGTTCCATATTGCATATAAATTCAAAACTCAAAAGGAAAGACTTCAGAGGCAGAACTTGCTTTGAAGGACTGGAAATTGATGTGCCAGTTCACATTATATGCTGCATTTCTGGGCCTAAACTCACTTAAAAATATGTGTCTGGCATATACTCAGGTAACCTCATGTCATGATGTTCTACAGGTCATAAGTATACAGTCGTATTTGAAGTTAGTTACAAGTAACCTCTCAGAGTAAAGGTAAGGTGATAGTTAAGAATGTCTGAAAACGAATATCATGCTGAACCATCACCCATTTTAATCTCTTTGAATGTCATGATAAATGTGAATAAGCAGTATGTTTAACTCTGTTGTCTAATGCCTTCAGGATTGAGGTTTCAAACCCCACTTCTGTTCTGCATGGGTGGAGTTAGGGTTAGGGTTAGGTTTAGGGTTAGGGTTAGGGTTCTCCCGTTGCAGCACAGCCTGCGTCCTGCGGTTGAAATACACGCCCACAAGCTCATTGATGCCTAAATTCTCCCGTGTGTGGTCATGTATATATGTATTACATTATGGGGAACAAATGTCCCCATAATATGATAGAAAAATGGTTGTTTTGACTTTGTGGGGACATTTGTTCATCCCCACAGAGGGAATCTCAATTTTATAAAAATATGTGACTGCAGTCAAAAAACTAAAACTGCCAGAGATCTTGTATTTTGTTTATGGTTAAGGTTAAGACTGGGTAGGGTTAGGGATAGGGTTAAGGTTAGGGTTAAGGTTATCATAGTAATGTTTAGAGTTATGTCCATAAAAATGAATGCAGAGGAAGATACCTAATCTACGTTTGTGTGTGTGCATGTGTGTGTGTCTGCATGTGCGTGTCCGTGAGCGTGTATGTGTGTGTGTGTGTATGTGTGTGTGTGTGTGTGTGTGTGCACCCCAGCTCTATGCCTCCTGGGGTTTACGCTCCAGCTACATCT
>JAODJW010000062.1:8483703-8493757 GCA_026777045.1 Hyperopisus bebe | reverse complement strand
TTTTTTTCATGATTCTACATTAAGATTTCAGCGAGATATAAACTGAAATAGACGCGAAAAGTACGCGATGTCGTCGATGACATAATCGGCCCCCGAGGGTTAAGTGTCTGACTCTGGGTCAGAGCCAAAACCTGTTTGCCAGTGGCAGAGGCAGCTTGTAGTCCCTGTATGGCGACTGGGAGTGGGACACAGTGAGGCGTTGGGCCATTTAACTCAAGTGACGTCCGCTTATGTAAATAGAAGTGTGACAGCACCAGATTCCATCCAAACCCCCCCCCCCCCCCAGCCCTCACTGCTTAAACCCGAGCTTAGCCCGAAATAGCTGTACTGTTCCCCCCGCCCCCCACCCCAGCCCTGCAAGGAAGTCAGAAGCTGAGCAAACCCTGTCCGTTGCCCAGCTGCCCAGTTCCTCCCCTGCTGCTCATCCAGGAAGTGCCCGTGTTCACAGGAAGCACCTTTCTGTTGTGTTTTCGTTTGATTAAATTAAATTAATTGGCAGTATTGTTAAACACTTAGTGTCCCAATAAGGATACGTATGTTGGGATACGGCTCTGCCCGAATTCTCCCCTGTGATGGCTCTGTAAAAATGATGCAAACCACCTTGACATTTGAGCATCAAGTTAGAGTGTAGAGCATGGCAATATGAAAGGTCCTAGGGGTGCTAGAGAAATGCTGGTCTCACCAAAACCCCCCCCCCTTCCCAACTTTCACCCTGCCTGAAATCATTTTCCCTCGTCTGGTCACTGCCCTGCTACTGGGAGGAAGTGTTGTAATGGAGGGAATGCCGGGCAAGGCTGGCGCCAACTTGTGTAGGGTGTTTTTTTTTCTGATCTCTGGTAGGCCCACGCCTGGCCTCACCTCATCTGACTCACCACGTTTCCGGCCATGGGCTACATGCCACAGATTACATTGCTTTTACCACTTTTGCAACGGTCTGTGTTCCGACGGATAACCATTAACAAAAATTCATTGCTAATTGCAGGAATCGACAGGCTCCTAACTTCGCATGCTTGTTCCGTTTCTAAATGCGCTTCACGCTGCTATGTCAGCCCAACGTTGTCAGTCTTTTTCATTGACGCTCTTCTTCCCGCCCCTGTGCTCCAGGCCCAGAATAAAGAGACGGGTATTCTGGCTGCCGCCAAGGTCATCAGCACGGCGACTGACGAGGAGCTGGAGGATTACATGGTGGAGATAGAAATCCTTGCCTCCTGCGATCATCATCACATTGTGAAACTGCTGGATGCCTTCTACTATGATACCAAACTGTGGGTGTGTGATTTTCTCTGGGATTCCTGCATTGTGTGCCATGTGGGTGTGGCTCCCCTCCCCATGGGCGGGGCTAAAGGAAATCAGAAAGTACTTGGCAGGTTGTTGTACAGCATGATCCTTCTTAATGTGCTTAATTTCCCTCTTTAATTTGGTGATTGAATAGCTAATACTATTGAGCAATGGACTCAGAAAGACGGCTTTAAAGTGTAGCACCATTATTGCATTATCGTTGTTCATTATTGATGAGGCGCAACAGGATAAAACTGCATGCACACACTAAGTATAATGTCAAGGTTTCTGCCAGCATGACGAACAGGCCGTACTGCTGAGATCTCACGTATGTTCCCAGAGCAGAGCCAGCTGCCTGCAGCGTCACACTAGATATCTGATTCTATAATGCAGAGAAAGCCCAGTCCCTCTTTTAAGGAAAGTCCCTGACTGCCTTTCCCTGCTTGGGAAGTCCTGCAGCATCTCGCACTCTACTGATGGTCTTCCAGCAGCTAGTTGATTCTAAAAACTAAAGTAGTTGAGGTTCATCCCTGGAGCCTCTGTAAACAACGAGATTAAATAAATTGTGTATAATCGATCACCTGGGATTCATGGTGTCTTCAAGAGTTCTGAGAGGCTGCAGATTAGCTCCTGAGATAGTTTGGTGACACTGACGTTAGATGCCGCCCTGATAAAACACACATGAACTTTTATCTCTTGGAATTATGCGTTTCTGAGTTATATTGCGCTGTATCTCCTAAGGGTTGCTTCACTGTTTAAATGGGGGATTAATTGGTCCTGATTCATTGTTCATTCACTCTGCAGATTCTGATCGAGTTCTGTGCAGGGGGCGCCGTCGACGCCGTGATGCTGGGTAGGTGCTATTTTTATTCACACTGAGAGAAAGGCGTAGGAATGTAAATGCATGACTCACTAGGTAATGTTGACAGACAGACCTTTCTACAAAGTACTGTGTGTTTGTTTTAGTTACTTCCTTAATAAAGACTCTCAGAGGACTTATCAGTCCTGTGAGAAACCAGGCTTTCTTCACGCTGCCACCGCGTGGTACCACAGTGCAATTTTTTTTTTCTCTCCTTCGTCTGCTCCCCCCCCAATATTCTGTGATTGTGCTGCCCTCTGTTCCTGGGGGGCTCTTCTGCTAGCTTGGCCAAATCATAGTGAAGACTGCAGAATAAGGAGTGGACAGAGACATGATTGTGAGTGCATCTGATTCCAGAGCTGGAGAGACCCCTGACTGAGCCCCAGATCCGGGTGGTTTGCAGGCAGACCCTCGAGGCGCTGATTTACTTGCACGAGAACAAAGTGATTCACAGGGACCTGAAAGCTGGTAACATCCTCCTCTCTCTGGAAGGGGACGTGAAGCTGGGTAAGCACCACTGCCAGTCATGGGTTGAGGGCCATGGAGTTTTGTTTCTCATGCATTAGCAGAACTGTCAACAGATAATCATTAGTACAACACTTGTAGACAGGTGGGGGTGGGTCTTCTCCCTCTTCATAGGGTCACATCAGGAGACACCAGTAATTTAATTCCATTAAAATATTGGTCTTCGATATTTACAGTAGGGGTGGTGTGTGGCTCAGTGGGTTAGCATGCTGCGGCCATGATCAGAAGGTTGCCGGTTCAAATCCCAGGGTCAGCAGAGTGATGTCACCATTAGGCCTTTGAGCCAGGTGCTTATCCAATGGAATCGCTCCAGTGAATGTTTGTCCCCTCTTTCTCAATTGTATGACGCTTTGTTAAAAGCGCCTGTTAAATAAATAAATGTAAATGTACTGTGTTTAATAACGCTTTAGTTTTAAGGTAATTTTATTTAGTTTGAAGGATCAGTTTGGGGATTGATCACTGATGCGATGGAAATAGGCACCAAATTAGCTTGGACTTAAAGAAGGGCTGAGAGAATGGCACGTTTGTTGTAGCTTGAGCACAGGGGCTGCCTGAGTGTGTTAATGTTTTACCAGCATACATGTAGGGAGTGGCCATCTGACTCAGAGAGAACATTAGGCTTAGTTAGGTCTGAGTAAGGGGCTGTAGGCCGCCCCACTGCCCCACCCAGCACTCATACTTTGGCACTAAGCCAGTTCTTTCTGCCCTTAGCTGACTTTGGTGTGTCAGCCAAGAACACAAAAACTCTTCAGAGAAGAGATTCCTTCATTGGGACCCCATACTGGTGAGTATTCCACTGTCTGTCCGCCAGCTGATACTGTCAGCTCCTTCCTGCCTGTCTTGCGTTCTGTCTTTGTGTTTGGGCAGTTTATCAGCTTCCTGTAGAATCTGCGTCCTCTGAGGACACTTCCTGTCTCCCGTGCCCCGCAGGATGGCCCCCGAAGTGGTCATGTGCGAGACCTCTAAGGACCGACCCTATGACTACAAGGCAGACATCTGGTCCCTGGGCGTCACGCTGATTGAGCTGGCGCAGATAGAGCCCCCCAACCATGAGATGAACCCCATGAGAGTCCTGCTGAAAATAGCCAAATCCGAGCCCCCTACTTTGATGCACCCATCGCACTGGTGAGGGATAGTCTCACTGGACCTCCATATACATTACCCTCAATGCAGGTTATTTGGCCCCTTCTTGTTAAAACCCTTCATTTCTGCATTGGGCAGGTCTCCGGAGTTCAGTGACTTCCTGCGGAAGGCGCTGGATAAAAATGTGGACAACAGGTGGAGCAGCGTTCAGCTCCTGCAGGTAAGCACTAGGCCTTGGACCACGGACAGAGCCTTGCAACAGAGCTTCATCAGTGGGTCTTTGTTTAAAGCTGTGGCTTATTGCTGGGAATAGAACAAGAGCTTTAAAAAGGCTATTCGATTAGCATGTATGTGAATGCGGCAGTAAAGAAGCATGGCGGGGAATGAAAGTAGTTGGCCATTTCAGGCGTCTGTATCTAATTGCTATGCAGCCTGCAACACTGTGATTTACTAGTAAAGAGCACACTTTATGTAGTTTTATATAGCCTCATCTTTTTGTTCTTTAACATCAAATAAATCTATTGCTGCCAAAGAATGGTTTTAATTAAGACCGCTGGATGTTCCTGGATAAAAACAAAGGAAGAATCTTGAAAACAAGTTGAGTTCTGTTGGGAGCTGTGTTGTTTTTTGGACAATAACTGACAAGCAGTTAATCTGACAGCCTGCTTCACTTAAAGTTGCATCCTGATTTAAGTCTCAATCTCGTGGCATTTCGAGATATTAACTTTTTAGCTAGTTAATTAGTGAAATACCCTTTGGCCACACTAGTTCAAACCCGTAGATTTATGTATGGGCGGGCATGCAGGTGTTTGTAAAAATTACTGTGCATTAGTAATGTAAGTAAGGATTCTTAAGGTATACAGACAATAAAAGCTGCTGCTAGTGCTAGCTATAGAGGGACACTTAGCAGTGCTGAATCCCTCGAGGCTGGTTCTAAGTGGGCTGTGGCCTGGGTTGATGAGGATGTGTAGGATGTGTGCCCATGGCTGCTTTTTCTGATTGATTGCTGGCCTTGCCCTACGCAGCACCCTTTTGTTGCGACCGTGACGGACAGCAGGCCTCTTCGGGAGCTGATAGCAGAAGCCAAAGCAGAGGTCACAGAGGAAATTGAGGAATCCAAAGAGGAAGAGGAAGATGAGGAGCCAGAGACACAGCTGGTGAGGGCTGTTGGCTTTTATTTCAATGGAATTACCTGTTTACTGTCTGCTAGTATGCAAATGATGCCACTGTCCGCAGTGTTGTCCTGCCAGAAGTTTGTCATCAACCCACACACACGGCCGTGTGCCCATGTTCATGTGAATCTTTTGTACTCTGCAGCTGGGGCCTGGACATCAGCGAGCTCTGTCAGATGCCAGCTTCGGCAGTTCGGAGGATGAGAAGCTGTCTCAGACGACCTCCGTCTTGGAGTCGGTGTCGGAGAAGGTGGAGACGGAAGGCTCGGAAGACAAGGCCAGCGGCAAGCTCTCAGACGAGGGCATTGGAAACAGTGACTCTGACAAGATGGAGAACGAAAAGCTCAATGAGGTCCATGTCCCAGAGACCAGCAGTAAAGAGGAACCAGCAAAAGAGGACCTTCCAGTTGTGACTGAACCCATTCCTGAGATCAGGCTTGAACTCGTGCCTGAGATCAAACCAGAACCCATTCCTGAAGTCAGACCAGAACCTGAGCCTGAGCTCAGGCCTGAACCTGTAACCGAACCTGATCCTAACCTAAGACCAGAACCTGTGCCTGAGCTCAAGCCTGAACCTGTAGCAACTTCTGAGAGCACAGAGAAAGCCCCTGGATCTCCAGAACAAGCCTCAACAATGGACAACAGGCAGGAGGAAGCACCAGTACCTTTAGAGGAACCTAAAAAGGCTCAGGATCCAAACCAGGAGGCGGATGCTCAGAAAGAGGCCCAAGGCACTGGAGATGACACAGCTGCACCCATGGAGCAACAAGAGCCACAGACGGCGCCGAGCTCCTCCCCTCAGACGGAGGCCCCCGCAGACAAGGCTGGGCCCAAACAGGCCAACGGCGAGAAGGAGAAGGACTCCGATTCCGGGAGCAGCTCTGCAGCGGACAACAGCAGCGTCGACCTGAACCTCTCCATCTCCAGCTTCCTTACTAAGAACAAGGAAACTGGCTCCGTTTCCATCCAGGTAAGCAGGCTGTGCCATAGAGCACGCTGTGGATAGATTACCAGAACCATAAATGATGGCCCACCTCTCCAGGACATGAAGCGACAGAAGAAGACTCTAAAGAAGACCCGTAAGTTCCTGGTGGACGGCGTGGAGGTCAGCGTCACCACGTCAAAGATCGTCACGGACAATGACACCAAAAATGAAGAAATGCGATTCTTAAGGTATGGATGTATCTTCCTGTTGTATTTCAAAGCGGTACCCATGTTTTCAAATTGGCAATATTTGGATGTAGCAATATTTTTCTGTGTCATTCCCTAAATTTTATGATGATATACTGGTGTTTCGACAATAAAATATAGGCTGATGGGTCTAAGCCACCTGCTTTTAATGCATTTTTCTCTTTCTCATGTCATTCACCTTAGAGTAAATGGCCCTGAAGCCGTCAAGTCATATCAAATATTGCAATATCAAGAGACATGTCCGGTATATCAGTATTATCTCAAATTTCAGACTGTGCAAAATAGCTCCCTTTTGCTTGGATGACAGCCTTGCAGACTCTTGGCATTCTTTCAGGCCACCTGGAATCCTTCTCCAACAGTCCTGAAGGAGTTTCCACAAGTTTTTTTGGCACAAGTTGGCTGCCTTGCACTTCCTGTTTGACCAAACTCATCCCAAAGCCCCACCCCATATCTTACCTTGTTTACCAGATAATACAGTACTTGCATAACCTCCAGGTGTTTACCTTCTTGGAAAACAAATGATTTTCAGTATGTGTGCCCAGTCCATGTGAACGTGAGACACAGCCAAACCACACACCTGCATTGTTCCCCCCCCCCCCCCCCCCCCATGCGCACAGGCGGCAGGAGCTGCGCGAGCTGCGTCTGCTGCAGAAGGAGGAGCAGAGGGCGCAGCAGCAGCTGAGCGACAAGCTGCTGCAGCAGAGGGACGTCATTTACCGCCGCTTCGAGCAGGAGATGGCGGTGAGTAGTCAGTCCACAGACGAGGGGCGGCCGGCGGGGAAGCCCCTAAAGCTGAAAGACGGCACTGCTAACAGACCGGAATGTTCCATTGCAGCTGACAGTACTGTAGGGCAGGGGGTCCCAAAAGGCAGATTTGTTGTCTGCCTGGGACTCAAACCCAAAATATATAATGAAATACCACTGTTACAATATAATAAAGATAAACAAGAAACCAGAAGTTAAAGTATACAAACAATATTCTTCATTTAATTATTTTCTTTTAAAAAAATTGGTTTTAATTTTTTAATTTGTATTGCTGTTCATGACAATTAATGCACCTCTCTGCAAACCCCTCCTTTATCCTTCAAGAAACAAAACAAACACAATGGAACATTTGTCATAATGATACAAACCATCCATCCATCATGACCTGTCACAGGGCATTGAACAATTATCCTGCATGTTTCCTCACCTTCCACCCCATCCGTACTAAAGGCCTTTTCAGACAAAAAAAGAAACAATTTCTGATAGGATTTCAGTTTTTACAGAAACAGACCACTCTGATTAGAAAGTATGCAATATGATGATGTTTCAACGTGGCAGCAACATGGTGACCGACCACTGCCACGTGACGTTCACAGCGTTCACTGCAGGGGCTTGTTGTTACACAGCTGCACGGAAAGACGCACGGCACCACAAATGCCGTATTATAAATTGGGCTTTTCGTGGTCAATCGGTGACGCAGCACAACTGCAACTCATTCTGCGTCACAAGCCATAGTTTGGGAATCTCTGCTGTAGTGTGTTCTCCTTCTTTTGAAGGAAGGTCCTGACTCAGGATTAAAAAAATACCCAACTGTTACAATACCATGGCTGAATTCCCATTTCTGCAATGTAATTCTCTCTAAGTATATTGATTGGCTTAATAATTCATGCATATCCCATATGTGATACATTATTAATGGGTCCGGCGATGCCTTCGCACCAGGCTAAGAAGCGGCAGTACGACCAGGAGATCGAGAGCCTGGAGAAGCAGCAGAAGCAGACAGTGGAGCGTCTGGAGCAGGATCACACCACGCGACTGCGCGATGAGGCCAAGCGCATCAAGGGCGAGCAGGACAAGGAGCTGGCCAAGTTCCAGAGCACCATGAAGAACCGCAGGAAAGAGGTTGGAAGGGGGGTTTGATCCGGGCGTCGGCCGCCTTCATGGTGAACACTTTGCTGTTGGTCTGCGCACTTCTGTCAGTAATTGGCTTGGTGGGAGATCGAGGTGGAGGGGCTTGTGTGTCGATGTGCGTAACAGTTGGGGAGCTTGTGGTGCTGAGATCGGGACCAGCTTTGTGGTGATTTCGAGCCCCTGTGGGGAGGGTGCAGGCTGAGTCGCATTAAAGCCCCCCCCCTCCCCACACCTGGTTGGGCTTTACCCCTGAGTGTGCCATTGGAACTGCAAGTCCGGCGTGTATGACTTGCAACAACGTCTACCCATCACTCATGCAGAATGACCTGTCCCATACCTTGTGCTCTCTACCTGGAGTGCTCTGCTGAACGCTATTGGCTCTCGTCGGCATGAGCGTGGGGTGGGGTGGACGTTGTCATTGAAAGTTCTTCAGCACTTCGACCTTGGGGGCGGGTACTTACAGCCCCGTGAGCAAATCGTCTTCTTCCTTTGGGGCCTTCATTTCCTCAAAGGCATTTAAAGGTCCACTGGGCGGTTTCTAAGCACCGGTGTCCTGCCCCTTGGTCCATAGGTGCCATATGGGAGGAGGTGGACCTTTAAAACATCAGAACCATGAAATCAAGCATGGGTTTTCCAGCACTAATGGGTGCCGCTTCTTTTGGGAGCTAACTCCCTACCGGAGGCTCGCCAGTTTGTTCCCTCCGCTTTGTGTTCACCCCAATTCATGTACCTGCCAACACTAGGTGAAAGAAGAAGTGAACGTTTCTCCCAAACATTTGAGAAAAGGGCTCATGAAACGCTTAAAAGAGGACCTATTGGTCACGCAGCAACAACAGGTAACTTGGTGGCCGCTGTCCACACGCACGTCTTTCTTCACTTGAAACCTCCTCAGTCATTCTTACACACTTTAAGCCAGTACTTCAGTTTCTTTCCCCTTCCTCCAGTTCTGTTCTTGACTTGTATCATAATTAGTTAACCTGAGTCTCAGCCATCTGTACAGTGCAGCCTTATCAGACCTTAGGCATAGTTAACCATGTCACCTACACTTTACCTGCTCAACCCTGTTTCTAATTGACAAACTCAGTGCAGAGCTTCGGAACTTTAGAAATTCTCCTCTTCATGCAGCGCTGTCATTTTTTGTTTTTACTTACTGCTATTGTTGTATTTATTGATTTATTTTGCCTGAATGAATCTTTTTTTTTTTTAAATCTCATTTCATTCCTGACGTCGCAGAAATTTCCACCAAGCAGTAAAGTTTGCACTGGGCCCAGACCGTTTAAAGTTTGTGTTCCGCTCAGCAGTAACCAAAGGTCCACATCCCTGGCATTTTCAGTCGTAGTTTTATAGGTTTGCTTTCCTGGAGCCGCTTTGGTTTCCTTCCACAGTCCACTTGTAGTACTTTAAGATGGGTAGATGTTTACAGTCTGTTCACCCTCCTGTCATTTAGCATAATGAAATGTCCAGTGCAGTGAGGACTTCAAAAAGACCATCAAGAAAAATGAAAAGGCTTACTCATTTCCTACCTGATTTGTTTTATGTTTCTATAAATGCTTTATTTTCCTATAAATGATTCCTCCATACTTGAAACGTGTTCAGGTGATTCAAATGAACATACCACTGTAGCATTTATCATGTAAGCTTTCAAATATTGTAGAAGTAACTAACAATCATTTCAGGAAATGGGACTTCTTTATATTAACCAAAGTTTTGAGGTAGATTCAGAACAGAAGCAGTGGCTGATGTCACACATGTATTTTTGTATGAGATCCAGTGTCCTCAAAAGGGATAAAAATATATTTTCTTTAAACACTTCTCTACCAGTTTTCATTTTAAAATATAACTATTGCAGTGTTTTTTTGATTATTTTTTTAAGGAACACTGTATAACTATTAGCTAAAAAAAAGGTCAGCAACCCATCTGGGAGTGTAATTAGCTGGAAGCTCAAGATGACAGTTGACACGTTCCCTGGCAGTGCAGTGTGGAGTACTTCTGGCAGTGTGGAGTACTTCTGGCTTGTCAGAGTTTTTCATATCTGAAATATTCAGCCTGT
>JAODJW010000062.1:8464651-8480846 GCA_026777045.1 Hyperopisus bebe | reverse complement strand
CTTACTTTGTTTTACCTGCATCGGGGCCCTCACGTGAAGATCGCTATTCACATTCTAAATAGCCGCATTAGCGCGTACATTCATACACATGAGAGCACCTACATATTCAATGGAAGATTCAATGGAATACATATTAATCCAACTGATTGTTGAAACTACACCATTTAGTCATCTTCATGTAGCCAAGACTTTGGTGATCAGATATCTGGGATCAAAACAAACTTCCACCCTTGCTTACTATGTACTTTTATAATGTTTCTACAAGTGTTCCAAACTGCATTTTGCAATGTCTATACTTTGATGTCAAATTACAAACTTCATATAAATCTGACATATTTACAAAGTACACTAAGATTAAGATGAGTTTAATGCCAAAGCAAATATATAAGAATTTATATGCCATGAATTAAGTTTATGATATTGAATGAAATGTGTGACCATGCCCCCCCCCCAGTCAGTATGTGTTCCCTACCCCTAGACCCCAGAGGGTTAATCCATCTTCTGACACAGGTGTCAAGTAACGAAGCATAGATATTTTCACTTTGCTACATTTCAGAGCTAAGTAAAGACTTTACCGCGATACATTCTGCAAAACCATCATTATTCAACCAAATAAAAAAAGAAAAGCACACCTGATATAGGGCTGGATGATTCTCGGTAAAATCTGAATCAAGATTTTCTACAAGATGCCGATCTCACGTGATTCCTGTGCAATGTATTTTTCATTTATTATTTTGCATTACATATTGTCTTTACAAAGAACAGACTATATAGATATATATCGGTTAACATACCGAAATTGCCATTCAATATTTAAACTTTAATAATAATCAAGGGTAACTACAATAGAGCTACCACTCAAATAACGATGATTGCATTGGACGAGGAATTTCATCAGCTCATTCACCACTTAGAGGTCTAAAAGTACCAGCCCACAAAACGTTTCTAATTCATTACTAAAGCTGGCCTGTAGATAAATATTTTATTTTCCACAGAATAAAAATGCCATTCCATTAATCTGCACCAGCAAGCTCAGCAAGTTTCACCAGTTTCTCTGAATAAAAAAAAAAAATATGCGACTCATCTGTGACATTATTTGGTTTATCCTGAGCTCATTGATGATCCTGCTTAACACTGAAAGAGTTTGTGTTGATGTTTATGACGGGGTGTTTGGTAAGACTCCCTCCTGCGGGCCTTAACATCTTTCCATGATGCCTTCTAAGGACAAAAAAGCTATAAAGTTAAAGGAAGCCACACATTGCCCTGTAATAATGCTGTAACTAAGTCATTCGGTTTTTGCGTCTCACCTTTCTGGGTCTGCAGGCCCTGGAGGAGGAGTTTGCCCGCAAGATGCAGGAGCAGGAGGTGTTCTTCAAGATGGGCGGAGATTCTGAATGCCTTAATCCCTCAGCCCAAAGCCGGATCTCCAAATTCTACCAGATCCCTAATGTCCCCTCCTCTGGTTTGTAACCCTGTGCCACCCTCACAGAGCTGGACACAGAGAGCAACGTACCGTCATCTCTGCTTCCGTCTCTCCCCCCACGACAATCTCTATTACCTCTACAATGTCTTTTTTCCACTTTGCTCTTCAGTGCTGAATGACTCGAAAGCAGCCACCCGAAGCCTCACAATTTTTTTTAAACCATGGCTTTATTGGAGTTTAGATTAGAATGCGGATTGATTCCTGCATAGCTTATCCTCTAGTACTTAAAAAAATGAATTGGGATTGCTTAAGGAGGTCTATATTTTTGGCCGATTTTTCCTCTTTTTTTTAATGCTTTAAAGGTTTCGGGCAGCTCAGGCATATCAATATTTATGATTATTGAGAAATTCAGTGACTGCCATTTTAAATATTTTTTTTCTCCAGAAGATCCCAGTGCATGCAGCAGTCTGTTTCAGTCAGTCTTTTTTCTCTCTTGCTTTTTCGCATTAGGTTCATTTGCACTAAAATCTGCTGGATATTTTGCATTCGACGCCACAAAAGAAAATAATAATAATGTATATTTAGCACAGAAGCTGATGATTGAATTTTAAAGGCAAGGCTTCAGAAGGCTACATTTCTATAGTAATGCAGTGGAATGTTCAAGTAAATGTTGGTAAATGGTTAAGTAGGCATTCTGGATGGAATGAATGGGATAAGGATCAATATATTGCTTGGGGACGCTGGATTGACGGTGCTAGCACTGCTGGTAGCCTGAGGAGAGCTCTCATACACAGGGACTGCTTCCTCAGTACAATTTTTACTTGATGTGCAACTATCTTGTGTGGGTGTGTGTCTGTGTGCGTGTGTGTCTGTGTGTGCACGCGTGTGCATGTGTGTCTGTGTGTGTGTGTGTGTGTGTCTGTGTACATATCACCTAAGGTTTCTGTGGGTTACGGTTTCAAGTGAAATGCCTTTTTTAGTTTCTTTTTTTTTCTTTGAACTGTCTATTATTATTTATCTGGTTCTTATGCAGTAAAGTCTTCGTTGCAGTGGTTCGTGGTGTAAGCATACAAACAAACCCTCAGGTTCATAAACCTTTATTCATGCCATTGCACTGTTTCATTGATACCAGAGAATATGCAGTAATGAACTGATGTTTACTCTAAAGGAGAGCAGAATTCTGGCCTTGGTCAGATTTTAGCTTCTAGCAGTTGTGTTTGTAAGCCACTACGTTTGGTGTCTGTTTTAGATGTTCCAGTGACAAATGCATTGATTGTTTTGAGGGGCACTGCATGTTTCAAAATTTTTATATTACTGTAACTATGTATACATGCAATTTAATATTTCTTAGTTATGACTGGGTAATACTGTAATGCTTATGAAATTGTATGGAAGATTATTTTAATTCACACATCATGTCTGTTAGGCAGAGGGATACTGAATTGGAAGAGCATTTTGATGGTTGTTTAAAGAAAAAATCCCATATAGTTCTCAGCATAATAACACAACAGGCATGAAAACCTGTTCCGTGGATGTTAACGTCAGACTGTGACCAAGGACAGAGAGGAGAAGCAGAGGGTGCGACACTGCAGGAAAGCTGCTGGAGATCCTACCATTCATTAGCGGTGAGCGATCCAAACTCACACATGACAACACTGCATGCCCCCACGCAGCAGCCATCACTGAGGCCCAAAAAAGAAAGATCTAGATGCAAGCACACAGCTAAGAGGAAAGGGATCATAAGAACAGTAAGAAGATGACTGTAGTTCATATTTTTTAAGGGGGGGGGGGGGGGGTTGTGTCCATTTACAGAACCATAAAACCCTTGTTCACTTTCAGAGATAATAGATTTGAACATTTTCAAAAGAATGACCCTTTAGAACATATTGATTTTTAAAAGTGGATTTATTTGATGGATTTATTTTTAAAACACCTCTGTAGATCAACATCGTTGTAAATAAACCATGTTACTGTTCATCATGATTCAAGTCCATGACTGTGTCCAGCCTTGTCAAAGGTTTTATCTTTCAATGAGTCACAGAGACAGTGATGAATGAGCTTACATCTGTTATTTTTGACACAATGTAGTTTGCAATTTTGTAATATATTGCCAAAATTGGTTGTTGCATTACATTGTAACATTGCATTGATATTCTTTATTGGTGCATCACTTCCGTAAGGGCTGGCTTTTGGGGACATAAGCTGAACACTTTACTGTGGAAAAGCTAAGAGACTAGCTGGAAAGTTTTCTCAACTGCAAACCACAAAATATTTTAAGGGATGTTGCTTCCATGTTAAATTTTTTTTGATGTCAGTGGAAGCTATTTTAAATTAGACAATGCGTATCAAAATAAACCAACTTAAAATGTTTTTTTAAATAAAAGATAATGTTAATTATTAAATAAATTTCTGGGGTAGTATAAAATTTAAGTGCTAGTGAAAGTAAAACAACCCTCTAATTTTGAATTAGACCACGTTTTAGTTCAGAGGTTTTCAGTGTACAAAAAAAAGCAAATTGTTTTAAAAAAGGTAAAAAAAAAAATACAAAAGCACTCTCCCAACAAAAATAAAAATCTGCCACTACTGAACAGTTTCAAATGCACTCATCTACTGTAACTCGCAAAAACAAAAGCAATATCTGACCTACCATGTACGAATCACATGGGTTGACAAATTCAGTAACTGTGCAAAATGATCATCGTCATAACAGAATCATTTCAGAAAAAAAAAATCTTTGTTTTACTCATTTGTATGGTTTAAGCTGACTTATCGGCACGCGAAAAGAGATGCTTTATTCACCAGTTACATAGGAATTCTTTAGTTTTCACACATCCCACCTTTCCCTCCTAGTAGAGGTGCACATAAATGAGTGCAAATGGGGCCTGGGATCAGACATTTGTTTGGCACCTTAGAGCTGTTTTTTGGGTGGGGGTTTAGACTTGTACTATGTACTTTTATGCACAAGTCATGCAAGTACTTTGCCAAATAAAGGATTTGAACCCATTCTCTTCTGATGACAGACAGAAAGCCTAACCTGTGGCACTACACATCAGTTGGGTCCTATGGGGGGAGCTGGCATTGGACTCCCCAGTATTAATTTGTATTGTGTTTCCCGGATAGGCTCTGAACCCCCGCAGCCCAGAAATGGATGTGCGGTATAGAGAAGGAATCAATGAATTGGCAAAATTTAGGTTTTAACTCTCCATTTGTGGTTTAAAACTTAAACTGACTTAAATTTTTCTTCTTTTTGTCAAAGTGAATTTGTACAAGCAAATATATATGGCTGTGTAGGTAAGAAGCACACTGCTAATTTGATACTTTTTCTAGCTCTACCCAGGCACTATAATTCTATGTTAAATGCTATTGTGCAGAAAGTGTAATGAATGGCTCCTCGCCTCCTCTTGTGCCGTCACACCCCCAAGCTCCTCCTTTTCCGACGCCCAACCACCATTGGCTCTCCTGCAAGCAAAAAAAATCTCAAAACATCCACCCCTCGCAGTCCAGCCCGCTTACATTTAGGATTCAGGGAGAGTGTGGGAGTCACAGATGTGATTAAAAAAAAATAACAGTAGAGAAACTGTCCTGAGGAAAGGGGGGTGGTATGAAGGTAATATTTTTAGTGAAGTATTGTGCTTTTTTTTCCACCCAAATAGAAATTCTAAAGGAAAGATGTAATTTGGTGAGAACCTGAAAAGGCTTGAGGATGTGATGAACCGTGCCTTGTGATAGGATGACTCATTGACTTCATTGGTAATGGAGGAAGCTGATAATGCAGGATAACTAGATTTTGCCTCAATATCCACTTTCTGATGGCTTACCCTTTTCGCCCTTCTCTCCTCTGGGACCGTCATGGCCCGGATGCCCCGGGGATCCCACATCACCTACAATCAAAAAAAAAAAATGTAAAGTGCCAGCTGTAGCATAATCTACTCGAAAAATATCATCATTCACTCTGTTTGCTATTCAGACACTGAAATGTTGATGCTGTACCTGTGTCACCTTTCAGTCCAGGATATCCTCTCTCCCCCTTTGGTCCAGGTATGCCGGGTGGGCCAACAATGGCACCATGTGCTGTTAGTAAATTCACACAAATTACACACCATTATTTCAGAAAATTCTACACGAAACCCCCTCAAACACCTTCACAGTCATGCCTTTAGGAGTCACGTATGCTTATAGAAATGTACGAATTTCAGTTGGGCGTTTTTTTCTCACTTCTGAAGAAGTCCATGAGATCAGCTGTCACGTTGCCATGGTACCCAATGATGCGGCTATATCCTGGAGCACCACGGGGGCCGGGGGGGCCAGGAGGACCCTGGACATCCCATCGCTCCAACCCATGACCGTCTGGAATCAGACCCCGCAGTAGACCCTGGCCTGGAGGTGGAGATCATTTTCAGCCCTCCACTCAACAGCCCTGGAAATGGATCTGCACTTCCTAGCAGATACTTACTCTTGATATACTCAGCCACTTTCAAAGCCACGTTTGAGTAGTCCGCTGTTTCCAGCCGTCTCTCGTTGTAGCCATATCCTGTGTTGCCATTCTGGCCCTGTCTTCGTTCACTATCTAGATGGTACCCGTGCTCGCCATTTTGACCGTATGCGTGGTCGCTACTCTGACTGTGGCTGCGCTCGTGGGTAGTCCGCAGGATGTAGCTGCTATCCCCGCGTTCCCCCTTCTCTCCTCGAGGACCAGGAGGGCCAGGTGGGCCTGTGATGGAGCGACGGACATTCTCATCTGAAACAAAATGCATCAGAAGATGAATTAGCTACATTAAAGCAGACCATACCATGGCATTATCTATCAGAAGGGGGGCTGGGGACTCACTGCTGAAGTACTGCTGTAGAAAGGCATGCACCCATTCCTGCTGAGAGTTTCCAGTGTATGACACCAGTCCTCTGGAGTCCCCAGGAGGCCCCTGAGGGCCCATTGGTCCTGGGGGGCCAGGGGGTCCTGGTGGTCCATTAAATCCAGAATCTGTGATACAGCAAAAAAAAAAAAAAAACGGTTTTAGTGTGATCGTTTCCCTTGATTAAATGTATTAACAACTAGTGCTGTTCAAATACATAACATGACTATTCCAACATTATAATACTCTCAGTCTTCTTATCAACTTGTATCCATCCTCTATAAGAGTGTTTCCCAATCCGGTCCTCTGAGCTCCACAGTCGGTCCATGTTTTTGCTCTCTCTAAGTTCCCTGCCAGCTCCTTACCGAAAGCTGAGAGGGAGCAAAAATGTGGACTGGATTGGGAAACACTGCTCTATAATAAAGGGCCAAGGTGAGCCTGGAGTATTTCCTAAGGAGAACAGAATAGCGGACACCCAACACGGGATATCAAACAAATGGCTTCTCGTCAGCCACCGTTAAGTCAGGCATTCCGTCTGCGTGTACTGGCATCCTTACCCGATGTACCGCGATGCCATCTTTAACAGTAACTGATAAAACGTCTCACACCCTCCACTCAAATACACAGCCTCTCCCCAGGTTATGATGTGTTTGCGTTCCAAAAAGCCCACCATAAGGCAAAAGTATTGAAAATATACAAAAGAGGTATTTTTCAAAAGCATAGCGGTCAAAGAATATTTTAACCGTTAGAGGGAGTGTTCTACGCTAAAAAACAGGTGAGCTTCCCAAAAACGCTGTAGCACAAAGATCACGTAGTGTTTCCGTTATGAATATTAATGAGCCTCAGCATGACATCTTACATTTCAGAAATTTGCGTAACGGCACTGCTGCTTTGTGCATCTACTTGCGCTACGTGAACGGGACAATGCACAACCCAGAAGTAGGAGTATCTATGAAAATCTTTACAGATCAATGCATTGAAATGATTCGATTCATGATACACCAATGCATCTTTACATGCCTACTGTCTACCTACCCTGCAAGTAGTGTTTGATATCCTCAAGTCTATAGCCAGAGCTATGGGATCCACCACTGGCCAGGCCTGGAGGTCCAGGTGGCCCTGGAGGTCCAGGTCGACCTGGAGGCCCTGGCTGTGACACGTAGTCCACTCTTTCTAATGCTGTAAATTGAAACAAATTTTAATTATTCAGAAGTATGACACAGAGGGGAAGCTATAAAAAACTAACAACAAGGACAAGAGGAATGTGACAAATAGAAGTGGACAAAAATATTTCAGATAATGAAAGTACCACAGGACAGACATGGGAGTAAGGAGCAGTCCAGCGGAACGAGCTCTTACAGGGCAGGTGGGAAGATACCGGTCCAGGAGGGCCAGGAGGGCCAGGGGGTCCAGGAACCCCAACCATCCCACGTTCTGACCATACAGAAACATTTACATAGCAGCAGCATGTTAGCAATAGTATGCTATATAGCATATCAAACTTCAACCACAAAACATAAAGCATCATATTTTCAGTAACATGCTTCATTTCAACCTGCATGGACCTAGCATTTCTGCAACTTCTTCAGGCATAAATCAGTGAATTCCTCTTGCATCTACTGAGCAAAAATTTACCATTCATGATTCCAAGGATTCGAGTAGCCACCTCCTGCATATTTAGTGAGGTCTGAAGAACTCCTGGCGGTCCAGGGGGACCAGCTGGACCAATCAGGTACTGTCGCACTTCATCCCCTACATAAGACCATAAAGTATCATACACACAGTAATTCTACACTGTTTTTCACAATCAATAAACATAATATCGCTTTTGGACTATGGTCATCATTTGTTACTATGCTGATACTTGGTGCCATATCATTTAAATCCTTTGTCTTCATCTTGCCACTGCTAGAAGGAAGAGCATGCTACCATTTTCTCAAATGGATGGAGTGCTTTTCATTACAACACTTTAACTGTCTTGTGTCAGACACATTATGAAGCTCGATGCTTTCTCACTGTGAGACAAGGGGCCTGATTGTAAAATGCAGTGAAACCCAGTACTCACTCTGCATCAGTGAGATGATGTCACTGACAGACACAGATCCAGGGGGACCAGCCGGACCTGGTGCTCCAATCACAGCTCCCGTACCTAACAGCCCCACCCACATTTATTAAGAGTGTGAACTTCTCATAGCCACAGTTAATAATTTTAGCCAGTCAACTACCAAGAAAGTCTCTTTAGGTATCCTGTGTTTTGCTCTTTTCTTGGGAATAAGTATGATGTTGTTGACAACTACTCACGCTGGATGTAGGCAACCACTCTGGAGGCCAAGTCCTCCACAGAATAAGCACCCAAAGCACTGGCCCCAGGAGGCCCGGGGGGACCCTGAGGCCCAACAAGGTACTGCCTGAGGGCATCACCTACAGACACAGTAATGGGACCACTTTGGAGCTTCTCTCTGACTTTTTAAGTGCACTTACACCACGAATGTGATTTAGAAATTGCATTTGACATTACAAACACATTTGCATCTGTTTTCATTAATTGCCTCAAATATATCCAATTATGAAGATGTTACCATAGCCTGCGAAGAAGAGTTAATGGAAGCAAAAACTTCATTCCATCTAGAAATGGCTTAGATATAGTAGTGAGGCCACTCAAAGAGATCCCCTGCTAGGCCCCAGAAGAGTGCTACCTACTCTGCATGTACTCCAAAATGTACTGGCGAAGTTCTTCCTTCGATGATCCATCACTTGGCCGACCCGGGGTCCCAGGAGGGCCGGGGGGGCCAGGTAGGCCTTGGCTGATTCTTGAGTTACCGCCTGGAAGGGTTACACAGAATGCTTACTGCAAACAGACGGAAGGCATGAGAACCAGACAAGCAAAATGCAGGGCAACTACTGGGATCTGGGGGAGATATACAGGCAGTTCTGAATTTGACACTAATCAAAATGTACTCTGATATATGCATGACTAGAACTCCTACCTCTGGAAGCACCAGGTATACCCGGAGCACCTGGCACTCCAGCTTCGCCTGGGAATCAGAGGAACACAACACAATGAAATAGGCACAATTACAATGTAATTACACAGGTACATTACGCAATTACAACAGAATTACACAACTGTGATTTAATTACAATTACATCAATCAAATACCCATGAACTCTACTGCTCATAACACTGCTTGTCAGAGCCCAGGAAGAGAGACAGAACCCTGAATATCTGAGGCTATGCATTTTACCTTTTGGTCCCTCTCTCCCTGGGGGTCCAGGTGGCCCTGCGGCACCAGGGGGGCCCATAGGTCCAGGGGGGCCAGCAAGACCTAAACTCAAGAACATAATTAACAGTAGTTGTTGTTTACCATTACATAGTTACTTCATATAGTCATTAGCATCATTACTGACCACTTGTGTTTGTTATTTATATACTACAAAATGAATACTAATGTCCAGCATTGTGGATTGAGGCTAAATGTTATTATATGGCGTCAAATGGTTTTTCAATATTACTCTGGGAGTATTGAAAATGAATGCTATCGCCTATTCACCTCTCCCATGATCTCCAAGGCTTCCTGATGATCCAGGCAGGCCTGGTTGGCCTGGTTCACCTGTAAAATGACAAAAACATGCAGAAAATGATGCATTATACTATTTCTGCCACTCAGCTCGTAGTTTAGTAGTTTAACACACCAGCATAGTTCACACACAACCTACACACCAGTGCTGACCGCATACATAGATTCACAAGTATGATTCAAAGGCACCTGTCTAGCAAACAGACTCTCTAATCTGCCTGCCCTAGATACTTTAATCTAATTTACATCTGATTGTTAACTATGAATACATATATAAGTCTATTTTGTGGAAAAAAAAACACCTTACCCTGATATCCTCTTGGACCCTGAATACCTGTAATTGTCAATATACAGTACAGTTACTCTCTTTGGACAACCCAGAGATGGAACAATGATCACTGATTGTGTGTTTCCAATAGCTGAAACTTTTCATTAGTGGGAACTTTCATTAGCGGGAACTTTCATTAGCGGGAACTTGCACTGCTGAGTGTGCTGACCTTGTGCTCCTTTCTGTCCAGGTTGTCCAGGGGGTCCTGGAGGTCCAGCATAGAATGTTCCTGGAATCCAATCCAAGTAAAGTCATTGTCACATTTACATATTAATGACAAGTGTATTACATACTACTGTACTTCAACTGATATATATCAAAAAGGTTTTTTAATGCATTGACATTTTAGGTGTAATTACTAAAAAATGATATATCTTTATTTGAATTCTTATGCAATGTCATTGCAATGGCAATTATTATCATGCTAGTTTTAAAAAATCAGTCATCCTTGTATCTAAAAGGATTTTGACTTAGGAAAGATCTGGACACTCCAGAGTTAAATGATGCCAATTTTAATGCTTGGCAGTGAAACTGGCTGTAATTCACTACATTAGAAAAACTGACAAACACTAAACTGATAAGTAGAAAATGAACAATAAAAACAGATTATGTGAAAAGTGAGACTAAATTAGTTAATGGATTGAAGTACTACACTGCCTCCTTGCACATGAGTCCAGATCCATTAATCTCAAAAACATATGAAAAAATAATAGTGAGGTTTGCATGAGTCAGTACCTGAGCTTGGCAAGAGGCTTCCAGGTTCTCCTTTCTGTCCTGGGGGGCCTGGCTGGCCGTATCCTGGAAACACCAAGAACATGTGCTTTCGGCAGAGCTCACAAAGCCCTTTGCAGGGTAGCATGACTGTGGATGCACTGGAAAGGCAGACTGACCTGGATTTCCAGGTGGACCAGGGGGGCCTGGTGGACCTTGTCTGGAGTCTCCTAAAGAAGAAAATCAGTTTTTACTTCGAACAGAAGGACGTTAAGAGAACCTGAGCAGTTGTTACTAACAACTAGCTCTAATGTCTAATTGTGAGAACTGGGGGAATTTCAGTGCGCCGCCCTGGTGGTAGGCTGGCGACAGTGGCGGGGAGATCATTTTATTAATCGACAGGAGGACATAAGATTGAATTTTTTCATTATCCGAGCAGGTCTCGGGTGTGACATTCCCCAGCTGAAACCCACTATGACCCTGGCTAGGTCACTGAAGTGTGGACTGGGACAAAAGCGTAGCGGTGCTGACCTGCACGGCCAGCAGGCCCTGGCAGCCCTGGTGGCCCTGGTGGTCCAGGAGGACCTGGGAGGCTTGACAGAACTGCATTGCTTTCAGCATATTGTCCTGAAAGGGACACGGCAACCGGGGGTTAGGGTCACAGGAAGGAGAAAAAAGCATGATCAGCTGAAAGCAGCCAGGCGGTCAGCAGTTTTCCTTCTCAGCACTTCCTACTTGGATCATACATGTGGCAGAGGAATTGTGCCATGGAAAGCTTGCAAATACTTTGAATGACGCATGGTAGGACGACCAGGAGTGGACCTCTCCCATTTACCTTGATCTCCTTTGGCACCCTTAGGACCTGCCAATGTACAGAAATATGCTCAATTTGAGACACATACATATGAAGATGGCCAGCCACACACAATCATACTTAGGTTTCAGTATTGTTTGTACTATGCATAGCTACACTCTGCATCTACACTCTGCCATATACAGTACACTCTGCCATCTACATTCTGCATGACCAAAGATGCTCTGTTTCTTATTTTATGAGAAATGACTTACCAGGTGAACCAGGCAGCCCAGCTGGACCAATTGGACCTTAAAAGAAAAGCATCACTAATGACTCATAATCTGGATTAAGGGATGGAGAGTGTCATCTTGAAGTTCCTACAGAGCCCCTCACTCCGAGCAATAAACTATGTGAAATATTTTTCTCTGTCCAACCTGACAGTCCTGATGGTCCTGGAGGTCCAGGGGGCCCAGGGTTGCCTGGGGGACCAGGTATGCCCACAGAATTCGAACCCGCTGAGAAACACAGCAAAGACGTATATCAAAGATTGTGACAGATTAGTTATTTTCACAGATGACAGTCTGAGGTATGGAAATGTAATGACTGCATGCATCACACTGCATTTAGTAAAAACAATGAATTAGCCATAAATGTTATTTTAATATACTACAGTTCACCTAAAATACAAAACATCATCTCCAGTCACTGACCTGCATTGATGATTCTTCCAGGTTCACCTGGATCACCTGAAATAGAAGTTTGAATGATGCAACCTTATAACGAAAATCAGGAAAGGACCATTGAGACCATAGCTTAGGGGTTCTTCTAGAACTAACCTTATCAACTAATTTTAATTGCGAAAGAACTGCCAAGTTTATGTCCTTCTATATGAGTACCACCATCTGTATTTACGACATCAGTCTTTATGCTTATGAAAGAACCTCAATCCCAATTATTTTAATTCCAATTTTGTGGTACCTTTGGTCCCAGGTGCACCTGGATTTCCTGGAATTCCTGTAAAATATGAAACATCTTTCATTCATCATCTTTAAAGAAATGTAATGCTAGTGTTATATCCAGGACAGAAAATACTGTGAAGCCGGCATTATTTTTATAGTGCTTGGTTTGACCCTAGGCCTGCCATGCATACAGCAGAAGCCAAGCTAGGAACAGGCTGAGTGAATTTTCTCACACGTAAGATCATGTCAAGCTGAATAATTGTTACATTAACAACATACTACTGTTATATTGATTGTTTCATGCAATGTAACGTGTTACTAGTTGGAATCGTTGTGTGTGAAACCTCTCCATCTGCCACAGTATTAGGCAAGCAGTTTATAATCACAGTAAGAAGCCCATTTATGATTTTTATATCTACAGGCACCATTCAGTTGCTCTATAATTGTGATAGCCATAAATCCTTAATGAGTCAGGCATTCCTCTTACAAATTACATATATGAATTAGTACTAATGCAAGTTAATGTCACACCCAATCAGTTTTAAAGAGAAATTCATATTAATATTCTTCCATGCATTTGACTACCATGGTGTCTGTCTCAGGAGGTATAAATCATAAAGCACCCCAGACAGATCATAGTCAAATGGGCAAATTAAAAGATACCAATTTGTCTAACCGCATGTTTTTGGACTGTGGAAGGAAACCAGACTATCTAGAGGAAGCCCATGCATTATGGGGAGAAGATGCAAATGCCACACAGTAAACCTATAGCAAGGCTACAGTGCTAATATACATTACTATACAGAAACTGCTCTGCTACCACAGCATCCTGCTATCAGTTAGCTTAGGGGTAACTTTCTGAGAAGTAACCTTATCAACCAATTTTAATTGCAATAGAAGTTTATGTCTTTCTATATGAATGCCAGAACTGACCTGTTGCCTACAGAATTTCTTTAAGAAGCAATTGATTGTTGACACACCCCAGCACTGAAATGCACTATAAGCAACCCATATGTGATATAACAGTGGGCAGCCGTACTTTTCTGTTCAAGGATTCAAACCCACAACCTTCTGATCAGAAGCATGCTTCACTAACCATTAGGCCACCACAGCCACAGCACTGCCCCCAAGCCCGAATTAAACAGCATTACCTGGTGGTCCTTGTAGTCCAGGCGATCCTAGAGTAAAAAGGATTGTCATTTGACCCAACAGAAACAAGCAAAGTGATTCACTTCACGGCGACTTAATGGCACAGAGAGCTCACTCTATTTATAGACTGAGTGGATGCCCCTAATGGTAAATTAACACTGCAGATCAATCTGGAAAACTGTAAGCAAATGCACTGGTGCGTCTACGTCCTTTAAAATCTGCGCACCTGAAATACCAGCGTCGCCTTGAGATCCTGGTGGACCTCTGATTCCTGGCAGTCCGATCGGACCCTGGTCACCTGGAAATAGCATAAAATCAAACATATGTATGGGTTTATTGTGTGTCACTTATAGTGAGCCTGGTGACACATGACGTGTGGAACTGGCCGGCTGCCCATTAGAGCTGGTTTACGAACCTCTGGGGCCCTTTTCTCCATCAGCGCCAGGAAGACCTGTTTAAATTAATAAGAGAAAACACAAAAAACAGAATTGGCAACAGTTATCAATTTATTACAGTACATACAGTTTATTGATGTAACTATTAAACTGCATTCATTGTAAAATTAGAAACATTATAATACTTCTCTATTTCACATAGACAAATAAGTGACATTGTGCTAACGATGCAATGTATATGCATTGTTAGTGGTACATATGGTGGCTCTGTGGGTCACGCTGTTGTTTCCCAGTGCCAGGTTTGAGGTTTTGAATCCTCCTCCTGCTCTTTGTGTGTGTGTGGACCAGATATACTTACTTTGTGGGGACCAAATGTCCTTACAACATGATGAATACCCGTTTTTTTGGACTAAGGGTAGGGCTGGGTAGTGGGTAAGGGTGTCATAGTTAGCATTAGCATTTTTCCCATAGAAATGAATGAGCGGTCCCCACAAAGATATGATTACAGGTCTGTGTGTGTAAGTGTGTGGCTTCTGCTAGTTCGTGTGAGTTTCCTCCCACAGTCCAAAGAATATCACTGCTGTCTCTAAACCGTGCACCGAGTGAGGCTGTGCGTGTTTCTGCCTTGCGACTGTGTGCTGTCCTGTCTGCGTGCACCCGGCCTTGTGCCCTGACTGGGATAGGCTCCAACCCCCCACTATTCTGACCAAGATGGTGAGAAAATGGAGGGATATATAAACACAAATCACCTGAAACGATTTGAGCAATAATTAAACTACTTTCACTGATTTATCTAACATTTTCAATGTAAAATTTCCTGAGAAAACTTAGAAATAAAGGCCATTATTAATTTACATTTTATGTAATTACGATGTGTGAATCTATATCTTCAGTACTCTCTAGTTCTCCAGTAGCCCAGACTAATTTTTGTGCCAGTCATTGGAATACTTCAGAGCTTTATGAATTCTGGGATTTTAATGTCCCCTCACCTGCAGATCCTTTAGGTCCTTTCTCACCAGCAATGCCTGGAAGTCCTGGCAGTCCTGCATCACCTGTGGGGCGGGAACCAACAACCAACCATCAGCCCACCTAAACAGCTCGAACTCATGAGACAGCAGAGGGAAATAGAAATCTCCAGGTTTAAAGTCGTATGTCCACGTCAGTAATAAACTACATGCTTCGGATAAAGAACTAGTAATATCTGATGCTCACCTGAAGGTCCACGTGGTCCTTTCTCTCCCTGGTCACCTGTATTAGTTAAACAAAAGCTTGTCACTTAGAAGAACATTAACTAATTCCCCTCTGATAATGGAATCTGCTCCAAACTAATTAATCCTGACATGCAGTCGTTTGAGGACAAGTAAGTAGTGATGGGCAAATGAAGCTTCATGAACCATTTTCTGTATTTGATGGTGCTCATGATTTGCTTTTGGGGGCGTGCTTTGAGCCCTTTTTTGAACAGAGAGCACCATCTAGGGGTGTCAGACCATACAACAAATGGTTCATGAAACTTCATTTAGTAATTTCAATTCAAGAATCCCAGAATCCTACCCTTGGGTCCTTGGTTCCCTTGCATCCCTCGCTCCCCTGCAGGAAAAAACAGTGTTTTGGGGAAAATGCAGCTGCCGATGTCAGCGCAATAACGCCACACATAATGCACAAGTCTTACCAGAGCATGACAGGCAGCAACTTTCGGAAAATAAGATAGTATCACCACATGTGATCCTGTACCTTTAGCTCCAGCTGGTCCAATTTCTCCACGGAAGCCTTGAGGGCCAGGTTCTCCTAAAAATGTCAAGATGGACGTTAACTATACAGTCCTTATGTAGGAACATAAGAACAGAAGAAATTTACAAATGACAGGAGGTCATTCGGCCCATCAAGCTCGTTTGGAGAGAACTTAACTAATAGTTCAGAGTTGTTAAAGTTTTATCTAGCTCTGATTTAAAGGAACCCAGGGTTTTAGCTTGCGCTACACTAGCAGGAAGACTATTCCATACTCTAAC
>JAODJW010000062.1:8405680-8456260 GCA_026777045.1 Hyperopisus bebe | reverse complement strand
GGAGAACATGCAAACTCCACACACATGTGACCCAGGCAGAGACTCGAACCCAGGTCCCAGAGGTGTGAGGCAACAGTCCGAACCACTGCACCACCATGCCGCCCCCATCGATTATTATTATTTATTTATTCATATATTTATTTTTTTAGTGAATATAAGATGTTGGTAATGACTGGTATAAAACACTATATTGCGTAGGCAAACTCTAGCCAAGAAATACCATCATAATGCTATGAGATGTTGCTATGAATAGCGGTAAAAGGAAAATATTGATGAATGACCTATACATGCCTAAAAACACGTTGTAAGTATGTTTCACTACTGTTTATCTCTTCTTCTTTGATTCATGGTGTCCACATAATTGGACAGTTCCGTAACACTTTGATTATTTATGCACAAAAGGGGCAAAGCCTTGTTCTCTCTTTCCCCAGCTAGTGTACGAATCGACAGGCACCAATCTCAAGCATTCAGATGACCAAGTTAACAATAAAAAGGTGAGTTTGGAGATTGCCTCAGAAGTATGAACATTCAAGTGACACGCCCAACGCATGAGGTCCAGCAGGCCCAATGCATGAACATTATTAACCATCAACTCACCGTCGTATCCCGCCGAGCGACTAGCTATGGTCTTTCTTTCCATGAAGACTGGGGAAGATCCCTGTCCCCTCCTCGAGCCCCCAGATGTGGAAAAGCCAGACCTGCCACTCCTAGCCTGACTCCCTCCACCTCCACCTGAGGACGCAGGGCAGAGAGGCACCAGTCAGCTGCACGCTCAAGTCAAAAGATGTTAAAAAAAGGAAAAAGTTGTGATTCTCTAAATTCTCAGAAAAATCACATTCGCTTAAATAGGAATTTATGTACATGCGCCCCAACCTACCCACCACCTATAAGATATGACAAGAATAATACTGTTATTGGGGGGCCACGACGGAATCTACCAAGGAGATTGTGAGTCTATGGCAGTATTTTTTTACGCTTGGAAACTCATCCCACAGCATCCTTTGGTGCCTCATGGAAACATGCCAGAGACTAACACATTCCTTAGAAATTTCAGAGTCAAGTTTACATTCTTACAGCTTGGCTGAAACTTGAGGCAACGACAGGAATAACCTCAATATTCGTGAGCATGCAGCTGAACAAGCAGAAAGATCTCCGCTGCAAGGAAAACTTACTGGGAGGCAACGATGCCAGTGTTGTAGTCTTGGTGATACTTTCTGTCACAACTAGGAAAAGTACATACAGTACAAACATGAAATTCGTGATATTATTTGAAATCCATACAAAAAAGCTCCAATTCTCAGTTAAACGTTACTAATATTTTTAAAGCCAATATATTCCATCCGTCTTCTAACCGCTCATCACTAGAGGGCAGTCTCTGCCTTAAGATGGTGCTGGAAGACCATTAAAACATCTGAAACATTCAAACTAATTATGGTGCTTTATATCATTAGAGCCTTTAATCATATATTTTTTCCTGATCTCTGTGTCACACAAAGCATTCTTACCTTTGCCTAGAGATTCCGATCTCCCACCCGAATTGTGTCTGTACCTTGTCAAACTATCCATTCCATAACTGTAAATTAGAAAAGAGACAATGCATTGCAGTCTAATTTCAGCTACACGTCCACATTATTAGTAATATCTAATATACACCGGAATTGCTTTATTCCATCCTTCCTTGGGTATGCAGATAAATGAACAAATTCTTGACGTACACTCATCTTTCATAAAAGATATTTACAGCAGATATGAAGACAAAATCCATTGTTAACTATATAATTACAAACATATGCATACATATACAGTAGCTTGATATATTTTTTCCAGCTGGTTAGACAATCGAATTTTCGGTTGCTACCATTACCACTAAATTACATACAAGATGGGTAGCTTGGGGCAAGGTTTTTGTCTATAAAAAAATAATAAAAAACAAATTTGTTCTCAGCAAAATATCTTGGAATGATACAGGACCCCAGTGTGTTTGTCACATGGGTCCTCTAACAACAAAAAAAGCAGGGATTCCTCCACAACACTGTGGCGTTTACCAAACAACTGCGTCCATTTCACCGCTAAAAAAACAGTAGCAACATTTACTTAGCGAATGCCTTAATCCACAGCAACAGACACTTGAGATAGCAGGGTCAGCCAGTCTCTGGAGCAATTGAGGTTAGCGGCCTTGCTCAAGGGCCCAACTGTGAAATCTCTCCGCCGACCAGGATTTGAACCAGAAACCTCCCGATCAGCGACAGAAAGTCCGAACCCACAGAAAAATACATCGCTTCGAGGTTGGTGCAGAAGACGCCAGGAACACACTCTATCCAAGGGCTGCCAACTTCGGTCATCTGGCTGATGGGCGTAAATTACGGTGGGATGGGGGGGTCGTACCCCCCAATAAATCAAAACCAGGTAATTATGTTTGCCCCGTAATGGGTGGAGACGTCAACCCCCCCATGTTCCAGCCAGAGTTACGTCCTTGATCTGCCTGGAGTGAAATTTTAAGATTTTCAATTTGATTCCAATGTATTACGTTGTAAATAGTCTGAGGGGTAATTTTAGGTTTATAATGGAATTGTATATATATTTGCCGGAAGATTTGTTGCGTGAGCCAGAAGCGTGACAGTTCGCAACCCCGAAAACCATAAGGGAAGATCATCTTAAAGTCATCTCAACTTGATCATTGATCAGTTTGTAATCTAATAACTTTAAGTTATTGCTCGGAATTTCCCAGCATTCCAACAGTGGAAGAGATAAGCAACTAAACGCCACAATAAGCTTGGTGGACATAGACATTTCAGTGTCTATGAATCACAATGCGTAACGTAACGTTATCTAAACAGGAAATTATCACCTTTTTTAAATGGAAGGGACAACCAGCAGACAGACACCGTGATGTGCGGCCACTGGAGGTCATAGCTGCCATTTTAAGCGTTTTATGTTCATTCTCCAGTTTCCCAGCAACAATGGCTTTGATGTGCTTCTGTGCAGTTTCCCACAAAGCTTCGCCCCCAGTCCTGAGCCACACCCGACAGCTCCGCTCCCGTCCTGCTGCCGGGCCGGTATTCACGCATGCAGACACGCACTATGCCCAGTGTACAAACAATGGAAACAACCCGAACCACGCTGCTCTGATTTAACGAAATTAACCAGACAAGAAAGAATAAATAAAACACATTTTAACCAGCATAATCACCTAAAGGAAAAATACCTTTGTTACTTTTATTCATTTACTAACATTATCATTTGACTTATTACAAACACTCAAGCTGCGTGAAAATTCGCGTGGTATAGGACAAGGAGGCGTGCAAATTGTATAGAATTAAATATAGCAGACATTCAATTAAAAAATTTCTGATTTAATGTAAATTATTTATAACTTGAACTTGATAATGTACTGAGAATCGTCCGTCTAGTCTGATATTTACCGTTTGCTACAATCACCTGAAAATAAGCAGCCAAGTTATTTACACTTTACTGTTAACTACGAAGTTTAATTGTATTATCTTCTAAGAAATATAAATAGTGGCTGAAACCTAACATTATTATTGTTATATAGTCGTCTAACTCTGTTTTCAATTAAATGCATGAATTCTGTTAAAGTATGTGTTCGAAAGTTCGATATGATCAATCAGAATAAAATGACTTAATTCCTATCTGCAATAAACGTTAAACCCCAAATGTATATTTGCATTCGGTGTTTAACAGGTGGATAGAAGCCACAACATCTATCGTCAAGATAAAACGTAGAACAACAGAATCTGTCACAATTGCAAAGCATGTAATGCATCCTATAACGTCATAACTGTTAGACTGAGAGAAAATCGAATATTACTAAGAGATTCCAATAGTCCAGGCACCATCAGTGTCTGAACCAGAACAAAAAAGTGCGTTAAACACGGAATTCACTGATTTTGTACTAAGAATTACAATACCCATAAGTTTTACTTTATAAGCATGCTTCATACCTTCAATCCCAAATTACAAAGAGAATTATCAAAACCAAAATTAGGAAAAAATTAGAAACTTGGTGATCACTTCTGCCAGTGCGCCTCGGATGGAGTCTAGATGCGCTTCCAGCCGTTTCTGCTCTTACTGTGTGCGCTTTTATGTTTTATGAGGACAACTTTCTCTCCACTTCCAGGGGCAAGTCTGAGCATAACAGGGGCTGTCCTCGACCGCACCCATGGCGGGGGTAGGCAGACGCATCTCTGCGAAGGTACAGTATACTAACCCCCCGGGTTATGAGTTTCATACTATAATCCGAATTTGTTGACTGGCAATAGGGATGGGGCTGGACTCGATGGGTGTAGTGGCCCAGGAAACTGGCTAAACTGCACTGACTTTTAACATTAACGTTTGCAGTAGCATTTTAGTATTTAGATGCATATGAACAAATACACTTTATAGATGTAAAATATATAATACCCGTGTTTAATACACAGGTTGTGGCTGTAATCTGGAATTGTATCGGTACGTTATGCCAAATGACCATTTCACTGGTGGAGAATACTTAGTTCAAAGGGGCAGCTGGAGTTGAACTCGTGTGAAATGCTTTACGTGTCTGATGGAAGGTTTACAAAAGTCCTCTTTGTTAGGAAAATTCGTAGAATTAAACTTCTGCATGTGATGAGCGACACGTCACACAAGTAATTTAATGAGCGGTAAGGCAAAATGACAAGCTAAGATTCTTATAGATAGCCGGGCGTCTTATTTAAAAATTCATATACAGCAAATAAATTACCTGAATAATTTGACAAGAAGCAAACACTTTATTAAGAGGTTGCCCTAAACTAGTCAAAACTACTTAAAAAACGGGTTACCTGTTCAGGACTTGTCAGTTCACTTGGGTTCCTATTTTCGGCTACATAATGTAACGTCTTTTTAACACCATTATCTATCAAAGCATAAATGCTTCTGTTACTGACTGTTTACTAAGGGCTGGCAGTACACAGTGGGAGATTGTTTGGGCTTGTGATTTAACTACTAGCTGCACTGGAATCAGTCTTACATGCTATTACTATAGCTTGTTTATCTGGAAGATGTTTATCTCCATCTCCATTCAACTTGCAAGTACAAGATTGGTGCTTTTTCAAAGGAGGCACAGTTATAATGTAGCAGATAACAGCTTTTGGGCCCGAGTCAATACATTGTTGCAATGTTTGTATCAGTTATCTGAATTTGGGTAATTGTAATGATCATGTGTTCCCATCCAAACATCTTTTACTGAATTGTTTGGCAGATGCTGAGAGAACAGTTCCCAAAATGCACACCGACTATTGAAAAGGTGCAAAATGTGGCTCAGTGGGCTAAGCTTCTGTGCTTGTGATTGTAAGGTTGCAGGTTCAAGCCCAGCCTTGGAATGTCTGAGGGGGGTCCCTAAGTAAGACCCTTAACCCCTAAGTACTCTAATAGGTGGCTGCTTTTCACAGTTGGATTTCCCTCCCAAACGGAGAGCCAAAGTTGGGGGAGAGGCATAAAGAGAAATTCCCCATGGGAAGCAATATAGTATCAATTAGTAAAAAAAATTATTTATTTTTTTTGGCATAAGGTAGTTCCTCAATCGAAAGGACAATCTGTCATGCCAATGGGGAATTGTAGGGTACAGAAAAGGTGGATGTGAAGCTATGATGTCATTTTCTGCCACTTGTTGATTTGAATTGGCAGAGGTCCTTTTAACGGTTCGAGACCATGTTGTTTATTTTATTTTGCCTAAAAGTTATTAAAACGATGCAGCTTATTTCATTGTAGCAGGGCTGACATACTCAGTCATTTTAATTCATCCTGGGATGGGATGTTTTTTAGATGATCCAGGTTCACACAAGCCTCACATCTGCTGTCCTGAGGCATCAAATAACAACCCCCCCCCCCCCACACACACACACACACACACTAACACATAAATACATGCACTCCAGCCTCCACACCCTTGAGAAACATCCACCTGCCTGACTCACCGGTTTCAAGCACCAATTAGTATACACATTCTTGTTTCCAGAGGACAGATTGGTGGTTGTGATGAAGCGCAGCCAGATCATCCTCAAAATATGGACCAGCTCATTCTCAGAACCACCTGGTCGTGTTCAGATGGAATCCTTAAATGATACTGGCACCTGGGGGAATTTGGCTGGACCAATTAGACCTATTCATTCATTTTCCATACACTCTTTAAAGAGGTGAACTAAAGGTTCTCCCAAAAACCTGCACACACACCAGCCCTTTGTGGATAACACTGCCCACCTTCACTGTTGGATGAAGCTAGTCAAGGGATACTGATGAGGTCTGATGCTGGATCATCAGTTTTTGCCATTACTGCAGAGTAAAATATATTTTCTGTGTTCTCATGAAAACTAGTTGTCAGGTTCATGAACTGAGCATGAGCATAGGCAAAGTCTGAACATGCTGATGGGTTGTGGCAGGTAACCTAGAAACCAAAACTGCCAGCAATCGAGTCTCCTCCCATGTGGAGTTGAATAATTTCTACTCGGGGTTGCAATTATGACTCACAGTGGGTAATATAATTCATTTTGTTGGATCTGTCCATTATTTAGGTTTATACAAGTGTGCGCAAGCTTCCTATGAGGCAGACTGTGTCTATCAGTTGACACCCTACCATGTGCTGAGGTGTGGGAGGAGCAGATGTACGAGAACATCTTGATAAAACATCTTGTACTTTTTATTGGAAATATTCGATCTAATTTAAAGGGGGCCTTTATGGTATGTATAGTCCATTCATCACAATCTATAAAATAGTTTTTAAAATAGTGATGACACAACATTGTTTGGTCTCATCAGTGACAGTGATGAGTCAGCATACAGGATGGAAATATATTGACTGGTGGAATGGTTTAAGTACAACAATCTGTTTCCCTTAATGTGGCCAAAATGAAAAAGATGCTTGTTGAGCTCAGGAATGCCCATGTGGTCCATTTCCCACTGCACATTGAGGGCTCTGTGGTGGAGTTGGTCAGGAGTACCAAATTCCTTAGAGTACACCTGGCAGTGACCTCACCTGGAACCCCAACACCACCTCCTAAGCCAAGAAGGTGCAGCAGCATCTCCATTTCCTTCACTGGCTGAGGAGGGCACGTCTGCTACCTCCCATCCTCATCATATTCTATAGGGGAACCACTGAAGGTGTCCTCACCAGCTGCATCACTGTCTAATTTTGGAACTGCTATACTGTGGATTGTATATAGATGGTATGACAATAAAGACCCACTTGATACTTGATACTTCATATTGGATATATTTATAATCAGGTAATCTACCGATTGAGTAATTGTTTATATACAATATAATACACACAAATATAAAATATAATATTATGCATTGTATATTGCAATTGGTTTGAGACAGGAACCAACCTATAGCAGGGTGCATAGTCACACTCTGACCTTCATTTAGGTATTCCCAATCACATTGCAGGGATAGTCTGCTGGGTTGAGACCATTAGTAAGCTGCCCTAAAATATTTTTTCTCTGTCACAAACTTTATCAAGTTTTGCAATTTTACTGATTGTTCCTTTTCAACTCTGTCTGGTAGATGTTTTAGAAATCAGTGTAAAGTTTACCTTTTTTGTTTTATAAATACTGCAATATTTATCATGAAAACTTTGAATATTGCAATGTGAACTTTTTTCTAGTATAGTTCAGCTGTACTTAAAAAATAAGTTCACACATTAAAAAACAATAATATTGTATGGTTATTTTGTATCATATTATGCATTATTAAAATGACGCAGCCAAGCAATGGAGTAAGCCAATGTGATTACCTTGAGGTAGAGGAATTGGAGAAAGTAAATTAAGCAAAACAATTTAAACCAAAGTATTGACAAATACAGGCTAGGCTACTCCAGGAGGCTGAAGGGCAGATAACTTATCGTTATCTATGGCTGTCTTTGTATTATTGAGTCCTTCAAACCTGAAATTCTTCTGAATGTCTGCAAAGGATTTCTAAAGACTTGAGCCTCTATTGGACCATGGTCAGGCAGAAAGTTTACAAATGGATGAAATTCTGTACCATTGGGACGCTCCCTATGACTGAGCATCCTACATAGAGCAGTGTAAGGCCACTCTACAGAATCTTCATACAAGATACAAAACACCCCTAGGATGACAGCTAAGAAGGTGCAGGCATCTCTTGCACCTAATAATACCTGTGAGTGTCAACCATAAGGAAAACCCTCAACAAAGAGGGCTATTCAAGAGAGGTCACCATGAAGGTAACCACTGCTCTCTTGTCTCTTGCTATAGACAACTTTGAGGTTCCACAACCGAAATAAGGCTCTGTATACATACAAGACATAGGCTGGTAAATGTACACAGCGTAGTGTTTGTAGACAATACCAATTCAGCATATAGCATGTCAGCCTGCATTGCTGCCTTAGAGCCTGCATGGATTGCAATCATTCATGGACCAATGGACAACTGAGGCAATTCCAAATTGCATCAAGACATATTACTACACCATGTAAGGACACCTGTCTGTGTTCTAAAACTCAAATGAGGCTGGTTCTAACGACAGGACAATGTTCCGGAACAGGAGTAAATCAACAACCAAGGTTCAGTCCTTTGACTGTATTTTTCAACTTAGATTGTTGACTTTCTGTTGGTTCTGGGTTTCTTCTCATTGTCCTAAGACATAAATTTGATGGATTACCATCCATAAATAGCTCTTAATAAGTACTTTGTGATGGACTGGCATCTTGTTCCGGATATGCCTTGTTCTTCGTAACTTAGGCTCCAGTCTTGCTGCTACCCTACGAATGGGATACCAGTCCATCGAGGGCACATACACACACAATCATACTCAATACAGTGAGATGAAGAAGCCCATTTGTATGTCTTTGGACAAACAGAGAACCCCAAGGAAACCCACACGACACAAAGCGCAAGATGACAAGATGGGTTTAGAACCCCAGAGGAATGAGGCATTAATGTTTCTCACTGAAATCATCATGCTCCTAGCCTAAGATTTAGCTACAGCCAATTTATGACTAAGTAATTTCATTTAAAAAATGAAAAAAAACATCTGTCCAATGACTCAAGAAAAGATTAACAGCTATAAACCCACCCCGTATAAAGAGCCTTTTAAAATGGAAAAAAAACGATACCTTGAGGCAGGTAATTTCAGAGCTTTAATTCAAGTCAGGGCATGGCAGAGCTCAGTTCGCACCTTAGCGCTTACGGCACATGGAACTAGAGATTTTGTTTATTACATTAAACATAGTACTCTATTGAGAGACTTGATCACTGGACGTTTTCTATATATTTTCTAATATTTTCTTATTAACGATGTATTTATATCTACTATCACAATTCGTAGTAAAGCCTATTTAAAGTACGTGATGTCCTAATATTAGGCCAAGTGAGCCAGAGATTAAACATATAATAGCTTTCAAAACCACTTATTAACACTTCGTACAGTAGGGACATATGGATAATATATGCGAATAATAGGTGAATAATATGTATAAATATATAAATCAAAAGCATATTAGCCGTACGACGGATCCATGCAAAAACTTCAAATCCCATGATGCCCTTTGTACATGCGCACACGTCCCTCAACTGAAAACTTTAGTCTTGTTTCGCCAATTTAAGCGGTAACTTTCGAAAGAGAAAACCATTATTTATTCAAGAACTTTACGCTGTATTTATGTAATTGTAATATAATCTTCGTCTGTAGCCTTTTAGTAGTGTGATTAGCAATATTTGCTTGTTGTATTATTGGTTTTGGTTCATGGAAACGCTTGGCGCCTTAACATGTTTTCGATATATGTCTGTTCATTGCTGCTAACTAATTAAAGTAGTTAGTACATAGCTAGGTTATACCTAACTAACTATTTACCTGGTTTACAACATAATGTGTACGTATTGATAATTGTCATCTTGTGCACTTTTTCGGCTAGCAGCAAAATTTATTGATTTGTATCGAGATACTGTAGTGTAAATGCTTTATCATTTTATGCGATCGAGGGTCGGAATGGAAACACCAAATGCATTAAAATCAAAACCTGTTAATTGTACACCGGAAAGTTCGGTTAATGCCGGGACAAGTGGATATAAAACACCCAAGGTAGGCGTTGATAAACGTGCAGGTTTTATATTTTTTGCACTTATGTACATCTCAAGTGTTTTCAGTTGTAACTATTTACTGCTGTCATTCTATTCCATCACATAAAATGAGCATGCTGCATTGATCTACTCGTTAAATCGCATAGTGTTTGGGGCCGATCTTTATTAAAACTTCCCCCTATTCTGTTCTGTCTTTCAGCCCATGAGCGCTTCATTGAGGGACAGACTGAAAAAGTCACGACGCTCGTTTAATGCTCCTTTATCGGTGGCGAAAAGACTGAAAATCGACCCGGAAGAAGACAATAGGACAGATTTAGCCGGAGTAAAAGAGACTGAGCATGCCGACACGTCAAACAACGAGTTGTGTGAGAGAGATCACCAGACTGACATAACCAGAAACCAGACTGGGAAACCTGCGACCCCTGAAGAAGCCCCGGTCCCGGAGGTGCCAGGTGATGGCCGGGAGCCTGAGCTATCTGACCTGCAGCAGCTGCGTGACACACTAAGAAGAGAAGTCAGGGAAAAGACAGAAACACTGCGGAGACTGAAGATGGCCAAAATGTACAGGAGAAAGGTAGAGATCTGGGATATATATTCATTTTATTTATTTAGCAGATTCTTTTGTCCCATGCAACCAGGGCCGCCATGAAGCCATGACTGGCCCTAAAAAATTTGGAATATAATATGTTTTCATCATTTCATGGGGCCCAAAACACTGCAAGCAACATGCATTTTTGAGAGTGTTAGGCAGTTCCTGGAGCAATTGGGGGTTAAGGGCCTTTCTTAAAGGATCAAAGGTGAACTAGCCAATTACAGGCATATTGTCCTTACCCACAGAGCTACACACTGTCCCCATTCAAGCATAGATGATATTCTGAATGCCTGTGCAAAATTACAGATCGCATATAGGAAATACTAGTCACCAGTCCTATGAATAAGTGTAAGCCTTCGCTGAGTGCATCTGTTTTTCCATCCAGAATGACCTGACACAGCTTACCGGGCTCATCCACAAGTGGAGGCATTGCTGCCAGGCTGTACTCTATGAGCTCCAGGCGGCACTACCCGTCAATGGGCAGAAGGCCAGCCTCAGCCAGCTGCTGGACCACCTGGGACTGGAGGACCATGTGCTGCACTTTGATCGCTCAGAGGAGGACTTCAGAGACTGAGTAGCTTTCAGCGTGTCCACTTTTGTTGCTTAAGGTGTCCTCTAAGTTCCTCTAATAAAGTTTAATGTATTTTCTCTGTGTTCTACAGGGTGTAAGTTTCTTCCATTAAATAGGAAATTTCTATCATAAACTTTATTGCATGTAATAAATGCAATGTAGTACATATAACATACGCTGCAAATGAGAATTCTATTTGCAAACTTCCCGCAGTTATTAATAGTTGCAAGAACTTAGGTTGCATAGGACCAGGAGTTTTGCGTTTCCCAAAATGTACAAAGTGGTGTTCAAACTGTGCTGCTTTTCCAAGCAATAACAGCAATACCAACTGCATTTTTATGAAATATGTAATATTTTTTTCTGTGAAAGATATGTGTAGTATATAAAATTATGCATTTAATTGAATTATGTTGAATGTAGGTTGCTTAAGTCACTGGTTAATAGAAGCTTAATAATAATAATATGCTAAGGACATGTGTCAGCAGAATGTTCCAGAGCACAGACGTCCTTAGCCTTCTCTGCCTCTGTAGCTTATTCCTCAGCATCTCCTCTTACTGTGCTCAGTCTCAGCTCTCCTGGTCTTTACACGTGTTGCTGAGTGTTGAATATCAGTCTCAGCAGTAAGGAGTAACTGCAGTTCAATTCATGGGATCATTCAGAGAACTGTAAAGATGTCATCCATGACGGGGAGAACTTCATTTAACCCCCCCCCAAAAAAAAAAAAAACAGTGCATAGTCATGGAATCAGAAACACATCTGATGCTGTTGTTTTCTGTAACACCAAAGCAATGACTGTAACCAACCCTCACACCAAACATGTTAAACAAAAATATTCTGTGGGTAATTTATCTATTTACTTTGTTTTCCAAAGGAATACAATATCTCTTCTTCCACGAAGTCCTGTCCAAGATGGCAGCAGATAAGAAAGACAAAAGTTTCATATACACACACAGAGAGATGATTAATATGAACAGACTAAAACACATACAAATACTCAAACTATACATAGAATAAAATTAATTTATATGAAACAAAGACACTTTTTTAAGGTCATACTGTAGTTTAAGGGATTTTTAAACCCATTCAGAGAAGGCAAGGAGTTTAAATTCAATATATTTTGTAATATGTTCCACTGATGTGGTGCATAACAACAAAAGGCGGATTTCCTCAGTTCTGTGCGTGTGGTGGGAGGCTGAAGGAGAAGTTTAACTGATGAACATGTACTTCATGTGTAGCCTGTCCTTTCCTCTTCCAACACCTATGTGTCTCTGTTTTGTCTAGCAGTCTTGCACACTCTCACAGTGCTGTTAATTGCAGAACGGCCACCAGGGGTCGAATATAAACAGTTAAATCAGCAAAACTCCAATCCTGAAGGGCCACAGCCCTGTGTAGCTTAGCTCTTTCCCTGTTCCACCACAAATGATTCACTCAACAGCTATGTGGTACAGTAATTAGCACCGGAAGATGAATTAGGCGTGTTAAATGAGGGGAAACCCAAAAATGTGCAGGGCTCTGCCCCCCCGGACTGGAATCTGACACCTGTGAGTTAAATGATTCCTACAATGTACTGATTTTGCTGTAAATACTTAAACATGTTTAAATGTTTAACAATAGCATCAGGCGTTTCTTTGAGAAATAAACTGACTCATTTTCTGCATTTAATTTATTTATAGGACAGATGAGAATCGCTCAGTTGATGCTTACATTAATACAGCTAAACATTTCTCTGCAGAAATTCAGGATCATGTATGTAGTATTGTCCTTTTCCTGCTGATGTAAAAAGAAATAGTTATTTCTCCTACTACAAGCAATAACTCAATAGATTCACCAGATCCTGGACTGTTTAAGCTTGTATTGATGGTTCTGCCGTTGGGCAGACAGCAGATTTTGTCCTGGCTTGCATTCTCAACAAAACCTGTAATTCAAATCACAGATTAAAATCATCTTTGTTGTGATTGGTCTCTGTTAATCACATAGAATTAAAAACCATTATGCAAGCAAGTTTGATATTTATTGTTTGGATTATATTGTATCTCTAAGAAATATTGCATATATTTGGGTACTTGTATAATACAGATTGTGTAAGATTATCAGTTTAGAACAAAGTAGGTATAAAGTAAAAACTCCACTGACACACATTTCCCTCACTTGTGCCCTGATTGTGGCAGTGATGGGAAGTTCTTCTTTCTCAGTCTCTCTCTCTCAGCTCGCAGGATGTGCAGCTCCTGGGCCTGGGCTTTGGCCAGCTCCAGCAAACGCTTCCTCTCCAGGATAGCTTGGTAGCGCTCCTTAGCGCTATTCTCTTGAGTCTGCTCCACTGCTGTTGGAGACCAGGCCATTGTGTTTGATCACTGAATGTCAGGCAACAGGAAATACTAGATGGTACTTTTTTGGTTTTTTGATGGATGTGGTATGTAAGTAGGAGTTGGATTATGTTCACTAAACGCTTAAAAGCAGGATCTTAGCCTGGCCTGTCTTGTTTGTAATTTTACCTGCGGCTTCACAGATTTGTCTCCTCTCAGCCACCGTCACGTTCATGAGCTCCAGCTGTTGCTGTAGTGCAGCTTTCTTCGCTGCCCTCTGAGCGGTCTGCTTGTTCAGCTTCTGAATCAACGTCTTCATCTTCTTCACGTTCTTCTCATGAATCTTAAAATGAATGGCCAAGTCTCCTTAGTTATTAAGCCACTTACTGCTGGCTCAAGTAAAGTGTTGCCTATTTATCAATACAGCACCTGAACATATATAATAGAAAATTTAAAATGATAATGAATATCATACTATACTTCAACAAAAATGAGTAACTGCATTAGCTTCTGTGAAATGTCTGTGAAGCAATACAGGAAGACACACATGGTAGCTAGTAGATAATTTAACTGAGTAACGTCTCCAGAACAATTAATTTTTATAAGTATATGTTTCTGTGTCTATTTCAGGTTGCCACCAGAATGAAAGGAGTCTCAAAGCGGAATAGGAATAGGCAATTGTGTCTCACCTCTTTTTGTAGTGAAATGTTCTTTTCTAGAGTTGACATTTGTTTTGCAATCTGGTTCTCATGATCTGTCTCACTCAGATACTACAAGAAGGAAAAGAATTTCAACAAAAATTGGCATATGTATTCATTAATGGGAAATAATGATTTTACTTTGATCTTATATACCTCGTCTCACTGTTCTTTAGTCTGTTTTTACAGTATGATGTGCACACAGGATAGTGATCAGAATATTTGTATATCAATCTATATGATACTTTATTGGTGCATTCTGCTTGTATAACTAAAGGACAGTTCTGGAATTGTGTGCTTGTGGGAGTTTTACACAAAAATGTTCTGAGGACAGAATGCTGGTGTAGGTTTTGGTCCCATAGCCCACCTCCTGGAGTTCCTGCGTGACACGCAGCTGCTGGATATCCCGGGCCTTGTTCAGGAGGTCCTCGATCTGCATGGACATCCGCCGGTGCTCCCATTCTTGCCGGATGATACCCTTGCGGAAGTCCTTGCACTCCACCATGACGGCAATTTTCTGCTCTCCCAAAGCCTGACACCAAGTGATCAACAGATTAGAAGCAAAATGGATAAACAGTGGATGTAATTTAAACGAATCAAAGTATGACCTTTGGCCCAACCTTAATAGTCGCGTTCAAATCCTCCACAACGTTGCGATGGATAAGTACTGAGTCAGAATAGTCTGTATTGAAGTCCTCTGTCTCCAGCTCCACCAACCCTTGCTTGATAAGGATCTGGACCATGATGTTCATCCGGAATATGATCTTTTCTTCACTGAGGCTGTGACAAGATTTTCAGGATATACAGAACTATGCTAAAGTCTTAGGCAGTCAAAGAAAGCGATGCTTACATGATCTTCATCTCAGTGTAAAACTGATATTGTCTATCAAAATATTTTATGTTAGATGTTTCAAAACCTCTCCTAAAGTTACCCCAGTATTTGCAGCAACCATCCATTACACCAATGTATTTATGTTAGTTTTTATTGTGTTATTGTTAATTTGCATATATTTTAAGTTGAGTTTATTTCTAAGCAAATATACTTATTACCCAGATAAATAGCTTTAAACATTTTCTTTAGCTACCTAAGACTTTTGCACAGGTCTGTTTATCGTGTGAAATGATATGAACTTAAAGCACTATAGGATACACAAGCATTTCTGTAAGCCGTCTCCTGATGGACCCAAGGTCCACGTATCGAACATTCGAACCTGTGCAGATCATCCATGACTTTTTTAACCTCCTGTCCAGCCCTCTCCTCCTCATCGACCCTCCTCTGCAAGAAGGCCTGCATCTCTGCCAGAGTTAGGGCCTTTTGTTTTACCTGCAGGCATCATTATAGACAGAAGCAGTGAATCGAGTCCAGTAACCACTATTTACTCAGTTCTGCTGTCTCCCCTGTTACTTTCTCTGATGCATCCCTCCTCCCAGACTCCTATATACTCATTACATTACACTACACATGACTAATACCAGGAACAAGCAGATGACGCAAAAATGTCTAATTAGCCTCAGTGGTGGAAACATCATAAGCAGATACGCATAGAATCCATGCATTGCAAAGCATTCCAACACAAAGAGTCCCCACCTGTTGCTCACTCTCCACCTTAGTCCTCCGGGTCAGACAGAAGCGTTTCCATGTGGCTCTGTCCAAGCCCTCCGGCATGTATTCCAGAGAGTCTAGCTCATCCATGGCTTTCAACAAGTGTACCAGCCCCTCATTGGCTGCCCGCCCAGACCAAGGCTGCTGTCGCAGAGGGCCGGCGTTGTCTACCTGTGTCCTCATTCTCTGTACCCTGTGCCACAAACACACCACACCCACTGAGTAAGCTGTTGTTGGCCTGTGTGTACATTCAGTACCACCACTGAAGTAAATAAGAGCCATGACGCTACAGTGTGCAGCAAGATCGTAACCCTAACAAATGTAGACACACTTTCCATCTGTTAATATCTTACCTTGGTCTCTTCTTGTATAACTTATACAGCTGGTCAATCAGGAGTCCAGGAACATCAAAGAACTCCTTCCTGAAGCCCCGGTCAAGTAACTACATAGACAGAAGCACATAAACTAAATATATAAACAGAATTTATTTCATAATTTTACAATCACTAGCAAGTTTTATGTCTGCGTTTTGTACAGAATTAGATCTGAATCTCTATTAATAAGTCTTCTATTTGTATAGGAAAAGTTTAAATATATCAACCTTCTGTGATATCCTGGGTGGGTTTAATGGTAAAATAAAGTGATTCTGCCGCATGAGTTCACACAACAGACCAGCAAGAAACCCACATTTTAAGACACCACCGTAATAATAATCTGACTGAATCCCTCCTATTATCAGGAGATTGACAGGTTTGGACAAGTTTACAAAAAATGAAAGCCTCTGTTTCCACCTAAAATAAACTCTAATCATTCACAGATTTTTGAATTGTATGACTGTAGATTTCAAATTAAAATTCATGGCCGCACAGTTCTATGGGCAGACCCTGTAACGGGTCGTATTCGAGTGAGACGGCAGTGATCTTACTTTGTCTTCAGCTACCACATTGTCATAAGTCTCCCTGAAAGCATCAACTTCCTCCTTGGCTCTTCTTACATCCTCCGCCAGTTCATTCTATTATGAGAAATGTGAGCTGCGATCATGGCACAAACAGACAGGACTTCTTCAAAGGCTAACACAAGCTTTCCACTGGGAAAATCACACGAGGATGTATTTGATTTTACACAACAATGTGCAACGTGAAAAATGAATGGGTACTCTGTTCAGAAGCCATTGACGGTATGTCACAATAAAGTTTTGGACTGGGTAAAGGATGAATCAGAATGCTTTTCCACTTGCCCTTCAAAACGATTTTAGGGAAGAAAACTGTAATAAAAATTAAATGTACCTTTAAGGTTATTCTTTTTTTAAGCTGGTGGTTGAGTTGCCTTTCGCGATTTAGCATTTCCTCCTCGATAAGAACTGAGTACACCAAGTTGGCGATCTTCAGCTCCTCCTGTCAAAAATGATCCCATTAAGAGCATATTCAGATACAGGTTAATACAAGGTAATATGCCAGCTTCAGTTGCTGTAGCACCATTAACTAGCATTCTCATTAATAAAGACTGTCATGACAATAAATTCAAATACACTTGACATTCCGCTCCTACATTAGCATTAGTGTCAACCATTTAATTAATGCAGCACTTAACTTCCCCATTGAGCTTTCCTGGGTCATTGATTGTAAGAATTATATATAGTGATCAATTTTGGATCTTTTTTTATTTGTGGGTTCAGACTATGTCATGTTTATGAATGGCTGTGAGGGTGCAATCAGGGCATCAGCTGTGAATAACATTATTACCTGGCATATCACCATTTCACACTTCACTTTTTTCTCAAATATCCTCATTAAGGCTTCATCAAACCCTTGGGTGGCATCTTTAACTGATGCTTGTAGTTTCTTCATTTCAACTTCTAATGCCTGCAACATAATAAAATGACATCGTACAGACTGAACTACACATTGAATAATCTACAGACATATAGGTTCATACTTAGTAAGCCAGTTAATATGTGTCCATTCTAGTCTACATCTGAGTAACTTAAGCCATCAGTGTCACGTCGACTGTGAAGAAACCAGTTGCACACCTTTCTGTATTTTTCTTGTTCCTCACTCAGTTCCTTGACTTTTTTGTCGAAACCCTTAAAGACTTTCTTCTCCTCTTCAGTCCAGTCTGACTCTGGCTTAGTCATGAACTCAGGCTGGGGGACTTGCTGCGGGTCAAAGGGCATACATTCAGGACTTCCTGTTTCAAACCATACCTACTTCCTCACCCATTATCATCCCAGTTCATAAAACATTCATTACTATTCACAATAATCTGAACAACTGAATATACATTTTGTGACAGACATCAACACCTCCCCACCATTTTTAATACGTCTTCCTTCCTGTGTTCGAGGACCCCACCCATCATGTCTTCAAGAGCTCTCTCTCTCACATTTTCACCCTATAAAGGAAAACAAGAAATAATGGCCTTGGTCAAACATTAATAATTTGACATCTACACATCTTTGCCTTTCACCAGTTAGATCAGAAGCTATGTCAGTTGCCAGGAACCCTGAAATGCAAATTCATTTCACAGATTTTATACTCCTCTGGATATTTGATAAACAGTCACCAAATACCTTCTACTGTACTTGTTGTTACGTGTTTTCCCTACACGTATGGCTTCTGCCCTGCCCCAGTAATGCCAAAACCAATTATGTCGGCTCTACCTTGGCAGCCAGTTTCCTCTGCTCCTCCTCCTCCTTCCGCTCCACCTCCTGACCCTGTTCTGGATTCATGTACTTCTCCACTTTAATCTGAGAAGATCACAAACTTGTGAAAGACAGCTGGTTTAAAATGAAACCCAAGACATTTGTCCATCAACCAACATTAAACATGCAGAGAAATCCTCATTCTTTTTGTCCAATATTTGAAATATTCTCTGCTGAGTTGTTTGTGACCAAGGTTGCATGACCCAACAATAGTACAGAGGTGTTCAGTCTTCACATAAATACTTTGCTAACATAACACCTGTTTACATTCTTGAATGACTGTTGAACCTTCTAAGTTTTATGCCTCCTACATTACCTCTAAGTCATCCACATAAAAGGCCCTCTCTGGTCTTTCACTGTCTGTCAACACTGGCGCCCACAGCTCCCCCTTAAGGCCGAGCTCAGTCATGATCTCTGCTATCCGCTTGTTCTTTTCAATCACGCGGCCAAACTCCTGCTCCTTCTTTTCGTACAGCCCGGAAAACTCCGCGTTGAATGCAGTCTTTAACTGGTAAATGACATCCTTCAAGGAAAAGAGAGTGAAAAGTAAAATGGCAAAAATGAATAAATCGCAACTAAAATGCCGCGTTATTTAATCAATTACTAAAAATGGCAAAAACCATAAGAAGCATGTACCTGAAGCAGGATTATCTGATTGATCTTCTGCTCCCGCGTGTGCAGGTCAAACTGGCTGTAGAGGTATGGGCTGGACACACCAAACTGGGCACTGAGGCTGCCAGCCAGAGCAAAGCTCTCTACCTCTCCGTCTTCCTCCTCCTCCTCTTCCTCTTCCCTCTCACCTGGTACTCTGTTCTTCCTCTCCAGGATCTCATGTTGGGTCTGCACACACCATCAGAACCTCAAGCACTTCCATTCTCTTCATTTTCAAAAAGAATTTAGAGCTGCAGCCACTGAAGTACTCTGCAGTCACTCTGAAATGTTACCCGTGTGTTTCAGGAACTGTGTGTGTGTGTGTGTGTGTGATGGGGGTGGGGGGGGTTAGATATACATTTCATTGTGAGGACCAAATGCCCCCACAATGTGATAAAATCTTGTCATTTTTTTGGACATTCAATTTTATAAAAATCTCAAAAAACTAAAAATGCCAAAAGTCTTGTATTTTGTTTGGTTGCCTATGGTTAAGGTCAGGGCTGGGTAGGGTTAAGGTTATCATTGTTATAATTAGGCTTTTTTCCCATACAAATCAAAGGAGAGTCCCCACAAAGATATGAATACAAACGCGTGTGTATGTGTGTATGTGTGTGTGTGTGTGTGTATGGGTGTGTGAATCATTTGTGTGTGGCCTTTGTGTTGTCACTCTGCTGCACTGACCTTCTGCTCCGCCTGTTCAGTCGCCCTCATACACTGCACCCTCCGCAGATCTTCCAGTTCTTTCTGTGTGCGTTCCTTCATTGGGTAGTTTTTCACCTCATGGTCTGAGTGGAAGGCCTGAGGATAGCAAACACACTTTAATTCAATTCATTTCTATTCAATTTTTCTATAGTGTATTTTCACAACATTACATTGTCTCAAAAAGCACTTTACACTCTCCCCGCCCAGTGCCCCCAGAGAGCAGGCCAGAGGTGACAGTGAAGCCAGAGGCGACAGTGAAACTCATACAATCAACGCACCTGTTTCATTTCATCTGGCATTTGCTTATTTGAGCTCATATTGCACATACTTGCTTCAGGCCACTCAGTGGAGACAATGAAACAAAACACATCCCCTTTATTTCTCTCAGTAGTTCTACATCGCCCTTGCATTACCTTGATGGCACGCCCTTTGACCTTCAACGAATCCCAGCATTCCCGCTTGATGACCTCACGGAGGTAGCAGTTGGTTAGGTTTTCCAGTTCAATTTCGTTCTGGACCTTGAGGATAAAGAAATGATTCAACAATCTCATCCATTCAGCTTCTAACATTTTAGGAAGATAAGTATATCCTTAGTGCAACAGTCATATGTGAGGCAATCGGGCCATTTTCAGCAAAGCTAGCAGCTTAGGCCTTCGGAGAATCCTTAACTCCGTTACCTTGGCGACTTCCTCCTCCCCCTCGGCCTGTAATTGCTGCAGCCCTTCAACATCCAGGTTAAACTCCAGGGGATCCAGCTTTTCTATGTCTGGCAGCTTCTCATTCTCCCTCATCATTTCCTGGACCTGCAGACATGATGATCAGCTGAGGCCCTTCCGGGCAGCACTGAACATGCATGTTGATCCAGAGCCTTGATTATCTTGCTTACTCTTTCACAGATCTCTCTGATGCTATTTCTCAAATTCTGGTGTTCTGCAGAAAACCGTCGCCTCTCCTCTCTGTCGACCTGTGGGGTATTGAGATGACATAATAAGGAGGTATGGATGAAGGTGCGACTTGTGGAATGACAGACCTGTAATTTGCACTGTGAGAGTGACCTGAGGTAAGTGTGTTCTAAATACTGGCCCAAAGTCTCCTTCCCAGGTGACTCAGCAGTAAGAGTGTTAAACAATTCATATCAGGAAATACTGCCCTCTGCTGGTTAGCAAAAAAACTACACTCATATCAACTATGACATTGGCTATATGATCACTATTATTATTACTAGCAATTTGAAAGCAAGTCTCAGCTGAGGTAGCGAGTCATACACACAGGGCTGGATTTAGAGTGCTAATATGCCTTCTTGAAGCAAGAAATCTATATGCACGGTTACAGTACTATGAGAGCAAGTCTTCCGGTGTTTATCAGTACCAAGAACGCAAAGAATGTATTTGTGTTCTTGGCAAGAGCGGTCTTGCTAACTTGCCTCTCAAGAACAAACTTGGGACGCAATGAATCCTGGGATTGTTCTCGTTAGCGAGAATGCAACCGATGCATCCTTGATATTTGGGGCTAGGTAAAAACCGCATCTGGGGATTTGCGCCGTCCACCGTACTTTTGTTTTAAGTACTGGAACTGTACTTTGGAAATGGATGATGACACCAAACAGGCACGCAAGAACACAAGAATACGCATCTTGATAAACACCCTACATTAGAACATGGATCTCCTTGTGTGTGCAAAAATATTCTCTATTGAAGTGATATATTTTGAGTGTGATAAAGTAAATGACGATGCATCAGCTGTAATGATGACCTCCTCCTGCTTGTGCTCCAGCCATGTGCGGTCTCCCAGGGGGTCTGAGGGGGGGCTGGTGGTTCTCCCTTTCTGTTCAGTTTCCACCGGGTCCGATTGACTTCCCTAAACAGGTGTTGCAATTTGATTTCAACAAACGTATCTCTGATTTAACCAAATCCTTTACTATAAAGTATAAAGCTACAAGACGATTCAAAGTTTATCCATAAATCCTTTCATAGCCACATCAGTAACTCTCATAGTTGAGACCAAATGAAGTCAAATTTAAGTGGACAAATGCAGGACAACAAAAGACCATGCTATCAATGAGACAGACAATGGACCTCCTCTCTGTCGTGAGGTGCTGTTCTACAAGGCAAGCAAGCCTGTGGTTCCCACTCAGGCATCTGGCTGAGGATGAGGTTCTCTGTGGCCAGGAGAGGTTTGAGCTTGGAGGTCAGGCTCTCTGCAAACTGAGCTGCTGCACTGGATTCACCATCAGCCGCTTTGGTTCTGAAAGAACAAACAAACAAAAATCAGGTCTTATTTAACATATATACCGCATGATTCGATAAGGTCTTATTAAAAGCATAGACTTGCCCATTACAATGTCTCTGGGTTGCAATGGAACCAACGTGAAGACATCCTGAGTCAATTGTTGGGCCTACCTGAGCCGCACACAGACCATGGAACCATCTTGAGATCCGATAGTCACCAGGCTCAGGCCGTCAGGAGTGAAGAACATGCTCCGAGCCCCGGCCAGCCAGCATGAGTGACACTGCATCATCACGTACTGGTCCTATCAATAGCCAGATAAACCATGGTAGTACTTGTCCTGCACCATTTTGATCTGCACAATAGCAAAACATTAAGCTAGTCTTTATTGGTGGATGGGTGAAAGGGTTTCTGCTAGACGTGTAAAGATGCATCATGCATTGGGATCAACCTATTATTAATTGCATCGATCTGTAACATCAGAATCGAATATTATCAATTTCTGGACGCAAAATTCTCTATTGGGCTTTGAAATCAAGGGATATTTTCCAGGGTCCCACACTGAACCTTCCCTCTATCTGTACAACATGTGTTTTAGACAAGGGTGCAAACAGTGAACCCTGAAAGTATCACTAGGCAACTGCTTGCTTTAGAATATCAACATGATTTGGATCCTAGATTAGCTAAGTGACTGCAGTCAGGTGGTCAGATATCTGGTTGAAGGTGAAATGCCGTGAACATCTCTGCATAACGTAAATGGAACCATAAAGGGGCATAAAAATTGAGCACTTAGAAGTTTAATAGCAATGGGTGGGAGAGAGATTGAGTAAGAAAATGGAGAGGGAAGGGAGGGAGAGCCTTGCAGTAGCTGTAGGGACTTGTTGTAGACACATGTTGCAGAATGTTATTTTTTGCACATAGTATTGCCATCTTCAATTCAACCCAGGTGACTCAGTCCTCCTCACAAATTCTTCTGGACATGAATGACATCAAACTTGCAGTGTGTTTCTGTGACTCTTCGGCACCCTTATGCTTTGCTGATTTATCATGTTGGGTAACATCACTTTTCCCACCATGATCTATGCTAAAGTCTATGCAACAAAGTTTACAAAAAGCAACGTTCTGATCCACGCAGCTCTTAGTCAAATATGGGTAAACCTCCTCCCATTTTGTAAGGTAACTACACAAAAACATACGCTTTTTGGCCGGTAGCCCACCATTCCACTCTTCACCCATTCTCAGATCATTGCACAAATCAATTTAGACAAGTTCTGCCTATAAAAAATTCTGGACTTATTTTCCCCACTAGATGTCGTAATATTCTACATACTACAACACGTTTCACTGCTGAGGGATTGTAGAAAGTACACATTATAGAGATTGATTGTACTGATGGCCAAATGAAGCTTCATGAACCATTTGCTGTACTTTCTGATCCCACTAGATGGTGCTCTCTTCAAAAAAAAATGGGCTCAAAGCATTGCCCCCAAAACGAGCCATCTAGTGGGGACAAAAATACAGCAAATGGTTCATGGAGCTTCATTTGGCCATCACAAACTGATTAGTCCAGTTATGTATGCCTAACAATATGAAAGGTCAAAAAAATGGCGGATTCATCAGAAAACATTAAAACAGGAAGATCACGGGAATGAAGGCTAAAATACCAGAGAAACCCAGAAAAAACACAAGGGTAGACAGGCATTATCAGGACTGTGATGTAGCTAACTAGCTAGCTAAGTAAAAAGAAGTCAAAGGTAATTTAAACTTATGCTACAGGTCATACCATACGGGAGGCCTCACGAACACGCAGCTGGCCATCTTTTCCCACCGATGCCAGCCACTGCTTATGAGGCGACAGGTGGACAGAGGCGGGGCCAAGAGGGTGTCCTTCCACTTCCTGTTCTGGAGTCAGCTGTACAACCTTTGCAGCATCTAAAGACTTGGTACGCTGTTGGACAAGCAAATATTGAGGTAATGCGAGGAGGCAATAGATTGTTCAGAGACAAAAGATCTCAGTGATTTGCTTATCAAAACCAAGTTGCACCTTTGGCAGCTGGAACCTCTGTAGAGTTTTGCTTCTGTTACAGTAGCTGAACACTTTGTTTCTGGGTGCCAGGACAGCTGAGCAGAGAGGCAGAGGAGTCTCAAATTGCTGCTTCTGCAGGAGGTTGTCTGGTATGCGGCCCTGGAGGTCACTGCAGCCTCCATCACCTGGACATGGTTCAATTCCATATTACTCTTCCCACAGGAGGTACAGCGAGTCAATGAGCTGCACTGATGCATCACACCTTCAGGTTTGGGGGTTAGAACTCTGCCTTTGCTCTCGATATGTGAAGTTTTGGTATCCAGCTAATTGACAGCTCTAAGGTACCTATAGTGTATGGATTTAAAGTTTGCATGTTCTCCCCATGTTGTTATGGGGTTCCCTCTGGGTACTCCAGTTCCCACAGTCCAACAACACACTGAGGCTAATTGGAGTTACCAAATTGTGTGTGTGACTGTGCCCTGCAGTGGATTGGTGCCCCCACCTTCTGCCCATAGGCTGGACCCCCTGTGACCCTGAATAGGACAGAAAATGGATGATGTGGCTGTAGTATCATTATTTCTTATTTAAAATTAATTTAATTACATTATTGGCAATTGGTTCACAAATTTTACTATTTATTAAATTTCGTTTAACGTACGTGACTTAGTTATGGAGTCCAATTCCCCTAGCCCCAATCTTTCCCGCTGGATATGTGTATTTCAGTATGCATTTTAGTGAACGCCAGGTTTTTCAGGAATGAATTAGTCACGTTGTAGCAGGACCGACTATTTTCAAAATCCATGCAAGATGCTGAGTGACCTTTGGATTGACAAACAAGGCCGTGCTTAAATACATCTTAAGCAAATAAATGAAGACATTGCTACCTCCATTGAGGTGTTGCTTTAGGACGCTACAGCTGCCCATGCAAAACTCCTAATGATCAGAGAAATCACCTTGTAGCAGAGATACAGGCAGACAGAAAGTGTGCAGCCGGTGGCCTTGCTTGGGGTCTTCCCCCTCCACTGAGCACAGAAGCAGAACCTGCACCTCGCCGCCCTCTGGCCGGCTGTGGGTGGACACGCCCAGCACCGTTCCAGGAGCCTCTGAAACGGCAGTGCAACCCAGTCGTCAAAAAAAGCTACATCACACTCAGCACAACTCAGCAGAAAAGGGTGCAGCGGCTAAAAGCTAACAGGACCTGTGTAGCCAATGATTCCAAAGCGCCTGGAAGGTCTTGCGTCGAGCACATAAACATGCAAATCTGTGGCTCCTAAGAGCAGGAAGTTTCCTTCTTGGTCAAAACTGTCAACAGGGGCAGAGAAAGGAAGAACAAAGTTAGTGTAAGAATTATTTTTAAGAAGCATCCATTCATCGGTATTCCATAAATCCTGCAGTACAGGGTCAAAGTGTATAAAACGCAATTGAGTAAGCAAGTCTATGTTTTGCCAGATGCTAACCATTGTAAAATAACAGAATTTATTGCTTCTCTGTGTGGTGGCAGAGTGGGCAGTACTGTTACCACAAGCCTCCAGAGTTAGGGGTATGAATAAGTCTTTGGATGTTGGATGTGTGGGCTTCCTCCATACAATTAGGCTGATTGGTGTCTCTAAATTACCCATAATGCATGATTAGGTATGCGTATAGCCTAGCATGCCATTCAGGATTTACCCAAACTTGTGCCCTAAACGGATTGGTACCAGCCAACTCTGATCGGGATAAATGGATAGAAGATGGATGTATAATTTCTGTGCTGCGTTGATTGTGTGACATGCTGTGGCTCCGTGTGTTTTTACATAACAGGCTATTCTTATGCTGCCATTTGTGCATAGCAGAGGTAACTCCCACATAAACACGTACACCAGGTGCTGAACTGCAATGTGGTAGAGACAGTGCCTATGTACCACACGAGGCCTCTGAGTCTGGGTCAGGTCCACAAACAGCACGTGGCCAGTCCTGGTGCCTGCTGCTGCGTACTGGGCACTTGGGCAACACGCCAGGCTCGTCACCTGGGGACATAAGGACCACAGAGTCCTCACATGATGTTTGAGCTTGCCTTCCAGTACCTGGTAAGGGGCCAGAATTGGGTGGGGAGGGTGGAGGATTGATCCCCATATATTTCTCGCTCAGGTTTTCCATTTTGTAAGGATGACTTAGCAAATAACTATATTGTCAGAGTCGCTGGCCTCAAGAAACCAAGATATTTACAGAATAACAAAGACGTGAAGGCGTAGTAGAAGATTGTGTACATTGTGACAAAGGAATACAGCTGAACACCTGGACTTGGAGAGACGGTAACTTTAAGCTGAAAGAATGAATGCAGGGTTAGAGACACACCTCAGCGTGGAGAGACAGGGATCCAACACAAGACCCGCCATCAACCGCCCATAGCTGGAGCATCCCGGACCCCAGAACCGACTGTAATTAGGAGACATTCACACGAATGTGCAGCATCACTCAATAAAAAAAAAAAAAAAAACACCCAGACTAAGGTCAATGAGCAAGGCATGGAACAATATGAAGAGGAAATCACTTAATCCTAGGGCACACATTCAGACACAAGGGGCGATCTACAGCTATCAGTTGACCTAACCGCATATTTCTGAGCTATGGTAGGAAACTAGAGAACCTGGTGGTAACCTATACTAACATCAGAAGAAATGCAAACTCCAAGTACGTATTCTGAGTCAGGGGCAAGATTCAAACCCTCAGTCCTGCAGGTGTGAGGCTACAATAGTCGCCAGTGAATCACAATGCATTTCCCCCTTAGCCGCTAATCAATGTTCATTGTGACGGTGTGCAAATGTGTTTTGACTAAAACTAAAACAAACAATAATTTTCTGTATTCTCTATTATATTACTCTTATCTCAGTGCCCTAGTATATTTCTGTAAGAATTTCAGCAAGTTGTTTTTGTATAAATTACCAACATAACACCCCGGGCAGGATGTGACAGGTCTTCTTCGCTAGAATAGAATAAAGTTAATCTGCTTTGTCATGTTATGTCAACCTTCAATGCACAGACTGGGTGGAGCTTCAACGGCAGGAGTTTAACTATGGCACCAACATAATCAGGCAAACTGTTTGCCTAGCAAGGTGATGACAGAGTCACGAAACAGCATAGATACCACGCAGAGGTTCATATCCGTGGTGAGTGCTGCAGCCGCCACAAAGTCCCCAGAGAGAGTGTCTAGAACCTTCTCTGTCTTGTCAGTCCGTAGTGACCTGCTGTATACATGGCCCTGGGAAGACAGGAGATTCTCAGTTATCTGTAGGTTCTAATTTCTGGATGTTCTGGACCAGTAATTGTACCCTCACAGAAGTTAAGTTTCCTAGTGGCATCAGCTCCAAAGTAGTCTGGCCCTTACGCTGTTAGAAGATAAAAGCAGGATGTCGTAATCTGGGGAGATGCACATTTTTCTAATGGGCTCCTTCAAATCCCACTGCTGCTTGACCTGCACCTCCGTCCCTTTAATATCTAAACACCGTAAAATGCCATCCTGTGGAGATACAAAACCAAAGGGAATCCAGGTCAAGATTAGATTAGATTAGATTAGATTAGATTAGATTAGATTAGATTAGATTAGATTAGATTAGATTAGATTAGATTAGATTACAATTAACTTTATTGTGCTGAGTATACATACAGAGCCAATGAAATGCAGTACATTTACTACATAGAATTATCCAGGAATCTAAATTAAATTATATTATCTGTTAGACTGTGGCACCAGCACAGGAGTTAATGTGGTTCTCACATCTCCTGCAGTGAACAGGCCATCTCTGTGCAGCACCAGACTGCAAAGACTCCCTTCCTGCAGTAGGGGAGCCACGCCAGAACCTATAGCATGAACACGACACACAGCAAGCACAGTAAAAGGCAGCCATGCCAGTGAAAATAACAGTGTAAACACAATGAGCATTCAGGCATGGATAGCATTAGAGAAGAAAGCATGACCAAAGAGGACCCACCTGTTGGATTACATTTGGAATCAACCAGAATGGAGACGCTTTTATTGTCAGGGTGGACCTTTAGTAAGTGGCCGTTTTTGCAGCCCACGTATAATTCTGATGAGGCTGTCCAGCAGATGGCGCTGGGGCACAGCCTGGCTCTTTCCTGTTCAGCAGGCTTTTCAAGTAAAAAAAGAGATTAATTTTACCATTTGAATCTGAACACAAGAGCATTAGCAAACTCTGTATGACTCTATACATTTTGTGACTCAAAGCATTATGGTTTTGTTCCATTATCGAATTCTTGTCAAGTCATAGTTACGCTGCAGGACTTCAGAGGAGTCTGTGTGCTTAACGTGCCACTCCTCTTATTTGCCAAAGATTATTTTCTTTAGAAAAAGCCCATTTCTTTTTCAGCATTACTATTTTTGACAGAACATCATTAGCCAGTACCAACATGCTCAAATGATTTATTAAATAATTGTATGCGTGATATATTATGATTTATAGCTTATTTCTGTTGTTAACATCATCCACAAAGTACAGAGATTGGCTGTATTCCAGGACTGGTCTTCAGCATTTCAGGAAGTCTCATATGGTACCACAAATGTTTCTGCTTCATCTCCTACAAGCCCAGCGATGGCGGAAATGGGCATCTGGGGACCATAGTAAGAGCATTTGCCACCAGTGGCTTGCTGAAGATTGGATACGCATTCGATCTCAGAGCCATCAGCAGCTGGGAGGGGAATCTCACTGTGGAGATAACAAAATATCTTTTGATGCAACAGCCCTGTTTTGGCTAAAATCACTGTTTTGACTGTTGAATAATTATGAAATGAACAGAGCAATTTAATGAAACCTCAGACAACAATATTAGTATCCAGACACAAAGGTAAAATTAAAATCAGTAAATGCTGTATAAAATGCATATGCTATTACTATACAATAAATAAATATATATATATTATATAAACAAGAGCAGCTCTACCTTGATTTCATTATGTGCAACTTGTCACATTTTTCAACACTCCAAATTCTAATGGCTGATGCACTTGTTGCACACATCTGGTTCCAGTTCATGGGGTTAAAGGTCAGATCCCCGACCTCTTTTCCTGCCAATGTCTTGCTGCAGAGTGGCACCGCAGTCTCCCAGTTCCTACAAAACAAACACTTATTTGGCGCCTTGACGCAGATCTGCTCTTCCGCACTGCCTGGGCTGTGCATCTACCTGATAGAGTGAACTGAGCAGAAACTGAAGGTAGTTTCTTACCACAGCGTGAGTGTGAAGTCAGGAATGGAAGAGCAGCAGGCCAAATAAGGGCCTGCATCACTTAAAGCCAGTGATGTATAGTCCAACTTGGCTGAACCTGTAAAGCAAACCAATATAAAACTAACAACCCAACTCATATGACTGTGTTCCAGTAGCTCCTCGTCTGAAGGATCCCATTATCCATACAGATTAAAGTGAAAATGATTAATTGCCATTGTTGACACACCACGGCACGTAACAACAAGATGTGTCCTCTGCATTTAACCCAAATGTACCATGGCAGCTGGGGAGCGGAGCTTGGGGGTGTCCCTCGCTCAGAGCTCCTCAGTGGTCTATTGCTGGTCAGGGAATTGAAGCACAACCTTTCAATCACAAGTGTGCTTCCCTAACCAATAGGAGATCATTGGACTTAGCACTACTTTGTTATGAATTTGTCTGGTGTTTCAAAAACAAATATTCATGTGGAATTGAGGGTATGCATGCATATAGATAGATAGATAGATAGATAGATACATATATACATACATACATACTCACCCTTAAGTTCACTCTTCAGGACGAGTTCGGGGTAGGCGTATACAAATATGGAGGGGTTCAGCTTGTGCTCGGAGAAGGCTAGAGTGTTCCGGAACCCGCACGCTGTGAAGACCCCTATGCCACGGCTGGGGCACTGAAACGTCTGTCTCATTTTGGTCTCCGTGTCAAAGAAAACCAGGAAATTCCCACAAACGTAGCAGCCAGTTTTCGTGTCCACAAATTCCACATTTTGCCGGGTAAAACCCTGCACCCACCTGTAATAAAGTGTAACAGGAACACACAAGCTATGGCATAAGGTAACCGACACTCTGGATGAGAACTCCATCAGTTACAGGGAACAGACTAAAAGCGATTCATGTGTGCTAACGGAGCGATTTCCTCCTGCAGCACAGAATGTGCAGTTAGGCAGTCAGGGTCGCTAAGTCCCCCATAGTTTATCAGTGGTTGGAAGATGGAATAATATCTAATGTCTAGTTGTTTTAGGCTATGAAGTGTGGGACCCCATGGAACCCAGCATATAGAGGATGTCAGGACCAGACTGGAGACAACATCCATGAATGTAACTCTGCAATATCAACAGCAGTAATATATATTTAAATTTTGCAATATAGAAAACTTATTCTTTAAATAGATCATTTAAATTGCCATTTATCATAATATTATTAAAACATCTGGAAGTCTAATTAGACTTCTGAACAAAGTGAAACAGGAATATTTCATATTACTGTTCTGAATTTGCTGACAGTAGTTAATAGGCGACATCAGTAACAACCTTACCCGACTTCCAAATTTTCCAAAGCATCCATAACCAAAATACTTGTAGGTATTTCTCAATAGTGGTAATAGTCAGAAAAGTGAAGTCTTCGGTCGTTTTTTTTCTCTTTCTGGGGGTCACTGAAAGCGCTTGTTGGTTTCCATGGTAGCCAGCCGTAACACTGCCAAAAGCCACACCCACTCCGAAAGACCCTTTATGCGATTGGCTGAAAATCGGGGCGCGAACCTAGACTCTGCTGAGACCCGAGCGCCGGTCAGCAGTCCGCTTACTGACAGCGCCTGCAGATCACGGCGAACTTGTACGTGCATTTCATTTAATATCTCTAAATATATTTCTGTGGGTTTTATACAAGGAAACCTTGGCTTATTATTAAAGAATGCAACTTAAATAGAGTGGGGCTGGCGCCTTTGCAATTCATATCTATTAAACTTAGATTTTTTTGGTGTTCAGCAATATGAACTGTACTCTTATACTAATCAATTAGTTATGACAGTTTTAGAAAGCGAATCTGAAATACTTGGTTTTTCTCAAATGACTGTTGTAGGCCTAAGCCGTAAAAGCAGCGTTACTGTCTTGTCTTCTTCATACAGGTGAGCGGCTTCAACTATTGGTGACTCAATGGCTTCGCAGAAATGCCTCGTTAAAGGTAATCGCTTTTCTTTTACTAACAACTAATATGATAAAAAAGTGTATGTGTTATGTGTGAAAAGGTGTACAGAAGTGTAAGCCTATTGCATAGTTAACCTCGTTAGTTTTTTTCTAGAGCCAGAATTTAATAGCACGTTAATTAGTGATCGATGTATCTTTAATTTTATCTGAAAACAGCTAAATCGACTATTAAAATTACTGCCGGTTTTTCAGATAGGAATTGCAGATTAGTCACCAAGTCAATACGATAGTCCTTGTTTGCCAGTATTTCTGCTGACTCACTGTGATTGTGTAAAATTGACATCTTATTAGTCTGACTTTTTTCAATAATTAACTTTATAATGAAGTCATAATTGACAGGCGAAAAATGTGACAGGATGAAATATTAAAAATGGAGAAAAATCGATTCTGCTTCACCCCAAACTTTGTGAATTTGCTGATGTACACGCCGAGGTGTCGCCAAAATGTCAGTAGGTGTGAATGGTGCGTGTGAATGGGGTGTCTGCCCTGTGAAGGGCTGGTGCTCCGTTCTGGGTTATTCCTACCCCACTGACTATGTATGGGACAAGTGGTAGGCTTATGTAAAACGAACGGACGAATGAATTAACGAAGTTGGGCAAAAGCTGCATTAAACGCAATTAATGTGTGCGGTGTATTGTTAATTGTATCAGTTTATTCTAAAAGGTTCTTAAGAGACCAAAGAAAATTATAAAGCTTGTGTACAATCGAAGTACCATTAAAATGCATTAATCATTGTCTTCTGTGCCATTATTTCCTCTGAATCACTCCTCCTGTTTTAAACCAACAGGATCCCCCGCTCCGGGTCCCGTGACCAATTCCCAAATCCGCATATACAGTATGAGGTTCTGCCCCTATGCTGAAAGGACACGTTTGGTGCTCAATGCCAAGGGTATCAAGTGAGTTTAAATTTAACCGCAGCCGCTGCTATAACAATATAATCAAGCGGCCATGTTACATTTCAGAGGTAACAACAATGAACAGCATCACATTCTCATTTTCAGCTATGAAGTCATTAACATCCATCTGAAGAACAAACCTAGTTGGTTCTTGGACAAAAATCCAGCGGGTGCTGTACCAGTTTTGGAAACTGTGCAGGGTCAGCTGATCTGTGACTCAGTGATCACGTGTGAGTACTTGGATGACATGTTTCAGGACAAGAAACTCTTTCCTGCTGACCCATTTAAGAAGGCCCAACAGAAGATGCTGCTTGAGGAGTTCTCCAAGGTAGTGACTCACCTGTAACTGAACATATGTGTCAAAACTTTGTTTCATTCACTGAACATTAGCTTCCCATTCTTTTCCAGCAGACTCATACCGAACAGTTGATTGAATGTTGGTTATGCTGTTGCCTGTGATCTGCATCATTAGAAAAACTGTAAACTCTTACAGACTTTCCAGAGTGAGAGTGACCAATTGCATTGACCGTCTGTGATTACACAATAACACATTACATTCTACTTAAGGTTATTGCATTGATTTATAAAATCCCTATCGGGAAGAGCAAGGGTGAGGACACGTCTGCCGACGAAGAAGAACTGAAAGGGAAATTCATAAAACTTAATGAGGTTTGTTAAGATGCATTGTGATAACCTGGTATTGCATTCTTGAGGTATCTACTGATGTAATGCAGTGTAGTGTTGTTTTTGGTCAAGACATTCCTTCAAAACAAATGTTGGAGCAATTTCTGCATGTGGATTTTATTTGTCTGAGTTTCCTGCTGCATTACTGATGGATTCATATGTGCATGTATGTCTGCCTCCCAGGATCTAGTTGGCAGGAAGACAAAGTTTTTTGGAGGAGATTCTGTGACTATGATTGATTACTTGATGTGGCCTTGGTTTGAGAGGGCGGATAGCTTTGGAGTGGCACGGTAAGTATCGCTCGTTACCCTGAATATCTAAGGTTATATTCTGCCTGGGTTTGAGATAATCATACCAGCTGGGAGCTGCTATATTCTTTAAAATGTGATCTACAAAAACGACTGTGGAACATAAATGTTTCACCATTTCTCCAGCCCTTTGGATGCAGCCCCGGCGCTGAAGGAGTGGATGAAGCATATGGTTGAGGATCCAACTGTCAAGGCAACCATGATTGATAATGAGATCCACAAAGCTTTCCTCAAAAACTACTTTGATGGCAACCCCAACTATGATTTAGGCCTGTAGAGATTTTTCTTGTCTGTTCTTCTTTCATTCATTGTTGACTCTTGTCTATGAGTCTCATCTATATGGCAGTTGTATATTATCTGTCAAATGATATGCCAAATAACACAAAACTGTGTTGAGTCCAGTGATGATTGATCAAGTTGTGGAACACCGAGTTTCCGCTTTTAATTGTTTGGATTATTTGATTTGAATTGATTTGATTTGATTTGATTTGATTAGGTCCTTACTGCAGAAACCAGTTCCTTAGATGGTTCATTGTAATAAAGTGATTTGTAAAATCCATTTTGATATTAAAATTCCTATTGAACTCTGTGTGGGTCACTTCATGCCTCGCTTCTTCATTCCACTACACAGCAATGTACAGTTGCACCCATGAGAATATCCCTGTGCCAGCAGTTTAATGATCTTAGATACATTACCAGCAATAAGCAGAAGATGTCTTTAATTAACATGCTGTCAGTCAAACAGTTTGGCTCTGGTAAGCGTTCCCAATTGGCTGTCTGACGCACTCATAACACTGGCCAACAAACTTTGGCAAATTTTTTGTTTCTTCCATAATTTTTTCAAATATGTATTTGAAATTTTTGAATCAGGTAGGGTTTTAAAGAAAACTACAATTATGCATTTAACATTATAAGGTCTTCAGCGGTATAGGCCTATGCTATGATACTGCAACGTAAGGAACGCAAGAGGAAATTAGAAATGTTTTGATGCAGATTTTCGTTTGTAGTCACTGTCCGGGGCTTCACATGTCAGTGTCAAACAGCCCCCCAGCACAGACGGACTCCACCTTCTCTGGTAACATTTCTCCGTGTTTGCAATTTCTTGGTGAAACCTTTCAACACGTTCATCACTGACTGCATCGAGGTTGGCTGAGAAGAAATTCCAGTAACAATGGAGAAAGTGTAATTTTAGTGACATGTTGCAGTTCATTGATTCATATGCCTGGAGCAGACTGTCAACCTGTTTGACGTAGTTTGGTGCCTTGTAGTTACCCAGAACGTTAGAAATGAAGGCGATCCATGCCAAACGTTCGACACCCCACAGCAGGCCATCAAAATGACTGTCCCTCATCACTTCACGGATTTATGGACCAATAGACGCCTTCTTTCATCTTGGCATCACTGATATGTGGAAACATCTGTCGCAAGTGCGCAAAGGCTTTGCCTTGCTTTTGCATTGCCTTAAAGTTTTTCATTAGCCCAAGTTTGATGTGCAAAGGTGGAAGAAATATGTTCTAAAATCATTACATTTTTTTAAATCATACAGTTTTAAAATCATTACATTATTAATATATGTCACTAATTACAAATTATATATCAATAACTACAAGGTTATGACAATGAAAATGTTCATTAGCCTCCTTATAATGGCTACCTGTCAGATATCTATGATTGGTTCGTGTAAATTAGTTAAATAACCCCATACTAAATTGATCTGCATGTGTCTGCGAAGGAGACCTTTTGTAGGATGATCTAGTCTTGGTTACATGATTAGTATAAATGTCTCCATGACTTGACCATTACTACAGAATGTAGTATACAGTCGTGTTATTCACGCAAGTGGTTTTGAGCTTACCTCGCATTGTGAATTTTTCTCTTATCCAGCTGGTGAAATCCCAAAATCTTTATTTTTTTTCAGGACAAGGTAGTTTAATAAGCAAGTATAGGTTGGCAAATAATTTGTAATAGTTAAATTAAGTATTCAAAATGTAAAAGCTCCCCCCAACTTTGTACTAGATAAACAATTGGATGTTGAATGGATTTAAAAGCCTTTATTTTGCAAACCAAAATATAGTTTGATCTAACAGGACCCACCTGTTGCATTGCGATCTGGTTTGGGATTTTACACAATAGACACTTTCATGGCACGCCTTTAGTAAATGCCCATTTTTGCAGCCCACATACACTTCAGATGTGGCTGCCCAGCAGGGGGCACTGTTTTCCATTGGCGTGTAGAATAGAAGAAGATTAGTTTACTATTTGGAACTTGACACAGAGCACTGGCAAACTGTGTATGATTCCATACACTTAATGACTCATAGCCCTCAAAGCATGGTGGTTGTTTTAATTATATAACTTTTGCTAAGTCATAGCTACGCTGCAAGATTTAACGGGATTATGTGTGCTTTGAATATACCACTCCTGTAATTTACAAAAGACGGTTTTCTTTAGAAAAACCGGCTTTCTTTTTCAGCCTTATTTAAGGCCAACTGCCATTATCCGCTACCAACATGCTCGAATTATTTATCAAATTATTGAATGCATTGTACATTGCATAAATTATGCTTTGTATTTTCCTTCTGTTCTTAACATTAACCACAAAATAAAAAGAATGACAGATATATAAATAATGACTAGGATCCCATGGAACCCAACATAAAGAGGACATCATGCTAAATCAGCTCATATAGTGCGGCCAACATCCCTGCACGTAACTCTACAATATCAGCAGCAGGAATATGTATTTCAATTTAGGCATATAGTATTAGGATAGTGGTTCCAACTTTACCCGACTTACTAATTTTACTAAACATCCATATGTAAAATACCTTTATAGATTTTGTATCTATGGTAATACAATAGTCAGAAAAAAAATCTCGTTTTTATCTTTCTGTAAAACATTCGGTCGTTAGTTCACATTCCCAAAAGCCACGCCCACCCCACTATCATTTACGTGATTGGCTAGAAAATAAACTCCGGCCTTCAACGTTCGTGACTCCCCGCCATTTTCCGTGAGCAGCGCGGATCACTGACAGCGACAGTAGGAAACCGTGAACCCGAGTATGTGCTTTTCCTATATTGCCTGTATAAATATTTGTGTAAACTTTGCTAAGAAACGTTGCAATTATCAACATTGCAGATCTGTTTGCAATTATTTGTAACTATTTAAACGTTACTCTTTTTAGTAACAGGAACTGTGCGCTGATGTTCGTGTACAGTTTTCTAGGTATTTAGTTAGCGCATTGATTTTTCATTTTTAAAAAATGAACTTGAAATGTTTGGTTTTGCTACAGTGACTGTATGCCTAAGTTGATGTATCGTTACTACCTTATACAAATTTGTGGTTTCCACCAGGTGACTCAATGGCTTCACAGAAATGTCTCGTCCAAGGTAATCGCTTTTATTTTACCTACATTTAATGTGCCAGGCACTTAAAAAGTGTGTGGTAGCAAAAATTGTAAACCTATTGCATATTCATTTCATCTTAACAGTTCATGACTTGCGGGTTAAGATTGATTTCGTTATTTTATCTGTTAATGAATAATTATTATGTCAAGTGCTAAAAAGAACTGAAATACCATGTTAAGTTATTTTAGTAATTGGTTTTTATTAACTTTAGGTACATTGGAAAACCGCGAAAATGACGGCTTAAATACAGATGGTTTTTCAGATAGGAGCTGCAGATTAGACAGCAGGTTGACATGATATTCATTGCCAGCATGTTCGTACCATTGAGGACTCCGAGATCAAGTTCTCAGTGTTTTTTCTGCAACTCCAGTAACCATTACGCGGCACACCTATGAAAGGCCGGCTTACAGTTTTGATCTCGCTATTTTAAAAATCTTGGCTTCAGCCCTGATTCCCAATATTTTTGCTGACTCATTGTGATCGTGTAAAATTGCCCACTAATTTGACCGAACTTTTTAAAGAATACCAGGGTTGCCAACTCCCACGCATCTCACGCTTTCAAACTCACGCTCGCGCAAGAAGTCTTACAACAAATGTATATTGTTCCATTATAAACCTTAAATTGTCTACATCAAAAGCCCCTGAGCTGGAGCCAATCTGGATTTTTTGATTTTGTTCGATCCTGTAAATTGTATATTTGCTTACTTACTCTTTTACGTTTAAACATTTGTGTAAAGCTGCAGGCAAATAACGAATGTATGCATTGTATTTCTAATTTTGATGTCTTATTATAAAGGGTTCTGAAAGTGACCAAAACAAATGATAAAGCCTGTGGCCAGTCAACACGGCATTAAAACATGATTGTTTACTATAATCATTGCCCTTTGTGCGATTATTTCCTCTGAATCACTCCTCGTGTTCTAAACCAATAGGATGCCCCGCTCCGGGTCCCGTGACCAATTCCCAAATCCGCATATACAGTATGAGGTTCTGCCCCTTTGCTGAAAGGACACGTTTGGTGCTCAATGCCAAGGGTATCAAGTGAGTTTCAATTTAACCACAGCCGCTGCTATAACAATATAATCAAACGGCCATGTTACATTTCAGAGGTAACAACAATGAACAGCATCACATTCTTATTTTCAGCTATGAAGTCATTAACATCCATCTGAAGAACAAACCTAGTTGGTTCTTTGAAAAAAATCCAGCGGGTACCGTTCCAGTTTTGGAAACTGTGCAGGGTCAGCTGATCTGTGAATCACCAATCACGTGTGAGTACCTGGATGAAATGTTTCAGGACAAGAAGCTCTTTCCTGCTGACCCATTTAAGAAGGCCCAACAGAAGATGCTGCTTGAGGAGTTCTCTAAGGTAGTAACTCACCTGTAACTAAACGTGTCAAAACCATGTTTCATTCACTGGACATTAGCTTCCCATTTTTTACATTCCCTGATGGGGAATATATATGGTTTTCGGACCAGTCCACCACTGCTGCCACAGACACTTTCTCATTAACACGATAACTCAAAAAGTGCTTGATTGACCTTTTTCAAACTTTGCAGATACATATTTTGTTTTTTAGGTGATAATCACAAATTTGAAGTAACGCTACATTGTGACAGCAAATGGATGGGTGCCTACAGATGACATTTGACTTTAAGAATGTGATAAGTAAAAAATTAGTTGATGGATCTTCTTCATAAAAACATTGCATGGATAAAGATCTGCACCTGATTTCATTTTGGCCAATTTTTCACTGCACCAGGTACTGTACTTTTGGTGCTAAAAATTTGGTACTAAAAATTTTCCATTGACTTCTGGTCAGGTACCAGTACCAAAAGAACCAAACCAGCTGAGGGGATGGCATTTAGGTTGGGGAGCATGCATACGTCCAGCTCGTTGCTGTGCCCAACACATAATGCGACACCTCAGGATTCCAGTTGGTGACCCCCCCCACACCAGGTCCAGTCCCACCCTCCAGAAATGGTCATCTATCTGCTGCAGCCAGTTGTTACATGGGCATCCCCTTGACCTGGTCCAGCCACTAGGGTCTCCAGCATTACGTACTTTCAGGACAACATTCCGGAACGTGGTCCCAGTTGTTCCGACAAGGAACCTTTGTAGCTCCTGCCCACCTTCACGTGTCACTTGCACACCACACAACAGGAACTGGGATCTTTATGCTAAATTAGCACGGGAGACACAAAATGTTCATAGGTTAAACTTCACACATCATTCCATACGAAACTACGGTACCTGGTGCAGTGGAAAAGCTCACTCTGAGACAATTTGCCCCAAAACTTAAGCGGCAGTAACTATTTCACAGGTGTCTGCAAAGTTTGAAAAAAAATATTGGTTGTTGGTTGTGCTGTTATCTTTGGTCTGCAACTCACACAGAATATCCAGTGTGGGAGTGACCAATTGCATGGACCATCTGTGACTCCACAATAATCTATGACATTCTACTTTAGGTTGTTCCATTTTTTTATAAAATCCCTATTGGGAAGAGCAAGGGTGAGGACACGTCTGCCGACGAAGAAGAACTGAAAGGGAAATTCATTAAACTCAACGAGGTTTGTTAAGATGCATTGTGATTCTTGAGATATCTACTGATGTAATGCAGTGCAGTCTTATTTTTGGTCATTAAGACATTCTTTCAAAAGAAATGTTGGAGCAATTTCTGCATGTGGATTTTATATGTCTGAGAATCCTGCTGCGTTACTGATGGATTCATATGTGCATGTATGTCTGCCTCCCAGGTTCTAGTTGGCAGGAAGACGAAGTTTTTTGGAGGAGATTCTGTGACTATGATTGATTACTTGATGTGGCCTTGGTTTGAGAGGGTGGATGGCTATGGAGTGGCACGGTAAGTATGGCTTGTTGCCCTGAACATCTAAGATACGTTGTGTTCTGCATAACTTTGTGATGATCATACTATGTTCTTTAAAATGTGATCTAGAAGAATGGCTGTGGAGCATAAATGTTTCACTGTTTCTCCAGCCTCTTGGATGCAGCCCCAGCGCTGAAGGAGTGGATGAAGCGTATGGTTGAGGATCCAACTGTCAAGGCAACCATGTTTGATGGCGATACCCACAAAGCCTTCCTCAAGAGCTTCTTTGATGGCACCCCCAACTTTGACTTTGGCCTGTAGAGATTTTTCTTGTCTGTTCTTGTCTATGACTTATTGATTTCTATTTTTTTAATCAATTAGGTCTATATTCTCTATCAAGTAACTTTCCATATCTACTATTGTGATTATAATAGACCCAGTTGTTGGGATGGTTTACATAACGATAAAGTGATTTTTTAAAAAAATGTTTTGATATTTGGTATTGAAATTTCTACTGTTGGTTCTCCTAACTGCTTTCTTCTCATGGTTTGTGGGTCACCTTATGCCTCGCTTCTTCGTTCCACTAGCATAATAATGTACATTTGGTTACAGATCATCCATGCAAGTAAAGTTAACTAAACACTTTAGTAATCTCAGATGCATTGCCGAGAACAGCCACAAGATGTCTCTACTGATTTGTAGAAATGTGACGTCAGTCTAACTTGGGTAAACAAAGGTGGACAGTCTCGTTCTGGCAAATGGGTGTTTCCCAGTTGGCTCAGCCTCAGACATCTTTTGTATTATTACCAATTACCGTCAATAATTACAATGTCTGAACAATGAAAAATTTCAGATAATGGCTTCCTGTCAAATATCTATGTCTGCTCCATGTGAAAAGTTTCATAATAAAATGAATGATGATCCCAGTGTTCTGTTTTATTTTTTTAAATACAAGTGTAAAAACACATTTCCAAAAATTAAAAAAGTTTTTTTTTTTCTGCTCAATAGTAAAACATGTAACAGTTTCAATATTAAAACAAAAGTTAAAACACAAAGATGGCATTTTCACCAGTGCTATCACTTGCTGGTTTGTCCTGTTACTCCAGATGCAATTCTTCTATAATTTAAATATACTATTGACTGGCAGGCAGGCAGACATGTGAATAGGCCCAAGCGGTCTGAGTGTAGTAACCGCTAGAAGGCCCTTACCAGCCGAGTCAGTGAGTGAAGGGCGTATTACTTTCGCTTTGCAATTTCCTTCCTATTGTGAAACTTGGCTCTACAATGGCTCTGCAAAGGACACGGCTATTGCAGTTCCTGCAGCAAACCAGAGGAGCACAGAGTGCACCTTCTTTGGCGATGCATCCGGCCAATAGAGCTGCAGTACATAGTTTTTTGATTTTACACGGTCATTCAGACCATATTATTGTACCAGCATCTAACAAAGCAGAAACATATCTTAGGCCCTGCACTGGACTGGCAGCCCCTGAATTACACTGCTTAGTACAGGGTCCAAGTTCATCACCCTTGGATGGATGGATGAGTAACATACAAAATCCATTACCAGTAACACAATTTAAATACCATTCTGTAGCATCATACATTATCAACACCATATTGAAATTGTCTCATTGATATGTATCAATTCAGTGCTGTGTAAGAAATTAACATTAAAATGCTTTTTTTGCCCATGACATGTTCCACTGTAATGAAGGGTGGCAACAAATGCAAAATCAGAGCAAAAAAGTACAGAGGAACCCGGTTGGCTCCTGATAATATAATACAATCTGTGAAACTGAATTGCAGAACTGTAACATTGAGATTGAGGTTTTTCTTTCCATTGATATTGTGTCTAATCATGTTTCAAATGCAGGGCCGGAGAGGAGAGGAGAGGAGGCCGAAATGTCACATACAGACTAGGGGTGAGAAATGGCCATACCACATCCAGGTCAATGTCAACGCGCTTGTTGTTGGAGACGCTGCCTCTATGCCCGATTGCTGGAGCTAGGGGTTTGCTGCAGGTGAGGAATGGAGAACTGGGGGGTATATTCCTGTATCAGCACCGGGGCGTTTCTCAGCATCTCTCGGAAGTGTTCCACCGTACTGGCATACCGCTGCCTCTGGAGAACCAGGGGTCGTAACAGATTGATTGGTTCCACCGTCCGGAAGATGACCGGGAAGGGAAAATCCTGGGGCAGCCTGGGGTTACCCAGGAGTGCGTGACAGAGCCGCTTCTCCTGCAGGCTGCTTTCTAGAAAGCCGAGCAGGTCCCGCACCCGGGCCCCCAGTTTTGCACCCCCCCAGTCGGTCACCCGTCGGTTGAGAAGCAGGTGCAACAGCGCCGTCTTTAGGTGGTAGTTCGTCAGTGCGCTCCTGCCAGTCAAGCCTGTTTGCTTTTTAAGCAGGAAACACACAATCTGAAGGCACTGGAGGTGGCAGGAGTCGAGAGGCAAGCGTTTGACTAAATATTTTAGTAGATTTTTCTCATAAACAGCAAAGGAAATGTGCCAGTACATATCAGAGGAGCTGTGGTCCTCAGAAGGAAAATGCGAGACAAGGTAGGCATCTGTGTCTTCCAGCTGGACTACTGGTATAATATTCAGGACGATTGTCCTTCCTGACGGCCAGCGTACTTTCAGAGCACCAGGGAAGTCCAGGCTGCGAAACATAAGCTCGAAGTCGTATTTGTGGGAGATCCGCCCCCACGCTTTCGTGACAGCAACCTGGAACCACTTCATGACCTTGTCTTTGGCCAAGTAGGACGTGTTCTTGGAGCAGAGGAGGTCCCCAGCCGCCTTGCTGACGACGGGCTTCTCGCTTCGGCCGTGCAGCAGACACAGCAGGTCGTCACCCAGGTTGGCTTTGCCGCAGAGACAGCCGCCCCCGTCCTCACCGGATTGCACCACCTGGATCCGGCCGCAACCCTGCATATCCGGGGGGATGTCGCCGTTCCCGGTGCACCACAGCTGGAACGTGAAGCGGTAAGGCTCCGGGGGGGCAAACGGCACGAGCAGATCGCACATCAAGGGCTTGCTCACCCTCCATCCCTCGTACATACTCCCCACTCCCATTGGCTCCTCCACCTCCATGTCGGCCTCCCTGTCACAGACACTACGCCACGCCTCCAGCAGGTCGTCCGAGAAACCCTCCACAAACTCCTGCACCCTCCAGTTCTCGTGGGCAGATGTGCGAACACACCTCTCGTAAAAATTTCCAAGGAGCCCTTTGTCTGGAAAGAGACTATTGGTACACGTGGCACCTGCTGGCAAGATATCCTCATCCTCAAGATCTCGAGCGTGCGGGTCGACGTACTCCTGCTTGCAGAGCTCGATCGTCAGGAAGGCGACCAGAGACAGTGCGCTCCAGATGTACCAGCTGTAGCTCGTCTCCTCCCTCTGGTCTCCAGGAGCCTCCTCCACCTCCACCTCCAGGAGCAGCTGCTGGGCCTGAAGGAGCTCTTCATGCTCCCTCATGCGGGCCAGCAGCTCGGCGTCCTGCTCCAAGATGCCGCTGTCGTTTTTCGGAAACAGGAGGGGGTGGTTCAAGATGGCGGCGGCCACCACTACACACATACGGACGAGAGCCCCCTGCATCATCACTGGGGTACCTGTGGGGATGGAAGATCCAGATATCACTGCTGCTCAACACCACCTTAACAGCACCATCTTGAAACATGGACATTTGTGTCAGCTGACACCCTCACGCAACTGACACACCTTCAAGGGAAATTCATTGTCTTATCATACTTGCATATTGCCACATCATGGTTATATTCGCAAACGCAGCGTTTCCCAATCCAGTCCCCAGGGACCCAAAGACATATTTTTGCTCCCTCCCAGCTCCGTAGCACACCGAACCAAACAATCAAGCAGTCAAGGACACCGTGTACCTGGTACAGGTGGCCTGGGAGCCAGGAGGGAGCGAAAATGTAGACTGTGGGGGGTCTCCAAGCACTGGGTTGAGAAAGACAGCTTCAACACATTATGAAAGTAATAAGCTTAGGTTTAGGTACACGGCTAAAATTCAATGCTATTTTTAAGATTACGATCGTGTTTAAAAAAAATGCTTAGTTGTAACTCAAACAGACTATATATAACAGCAGTAGTGCAGTTGATAATCTATAGACCAAGAGTTTCTTCAGGGGCCGAAAGAGACGACCTGATGAGGAATTTGTGGGGCAACGGGAGTGACATTGTCCTGCTCCCATTGGAGCCAGCATAGAAGGAAATCAGATAACATTTAAGGGTCCGCTGCAGCACAATACAATCCCAAATAAAACTTTCCTCCTTCAATACTCTTGTGGAATCAAAAACCATTAACCCCCACAATGAATAGTCCATTCTACCTGATACATATGGCAATTATGTATCTAGCTCAATTTTGCCTTCTAAGAATAAAATGCAACAGGAGAGGTCCTCCGAGTAATGCAAGAGTCTGCAAACTGTTCACATTCACTTTCCTGGTAAGGTCGTACAAGAGGAAGGAAGTTCTGTACAAAACTTGTTCCTGGTGTTTAAGTTGTACTTCAGAATCTGCTGCCGACAAGAAGCAGAAAACTTGATGATAAGAATGGATGCCAAACAGATACATCATCCAAAAATAAGTTTGAGGATTGAGTAGTTGTTACTGGTCATTGATTTTGCACTGGGCAAAGTACATCATTCTAAAGTGAAATAAGATCAGCACAAACACAGGCCCTGTTTGAGGTCTTATCTTTGTTTTATAGGACGGGTTCTGGGGATTAATAAGTGATATACTCAATTTAGCCAGAGTATGGGTACTAATGTTTGTTTTAAAGTCAGATTTGTTACATTGTAACACCGTTTGCTTAGGAAAATCCCCACGTCTTCAACATGGTTATGATTGCTAGAATGTGGATTGTGTACCTTTGTGTTGTAAATGCACATCTGTCATTGTTATATAAACCATGCGGGCCAAAAATAAACGCGGATATGATTATTAGTTTTTGCTGCGTCGTATGTTGTACACCGTACATCATTCGTATTTTACGCCACCGTGAAAAATAATATTTCAAGCGAAACGAGGTAGGCTGTTTATTCCGCTTAATAGCAACCGTGGGCACCGCAAACCACACTTCATTAAACCGTAGCTTAAGAATAAGCAGGAACTGATACAGCCATTGAACACTTCCTCATCGTAGCCATATGACTCGTTAAATAAAACTAGACAGATGCGCATTTATATTTACATACGGAATCTTTTCATACATACTTAAAAAGGTGTACAATACTTGTTTCCAGTCGTAACGAAGCAATCGTTCCTGAGCGGGAGAAGCGCATGTGCGACTTCCTGACAGATTCACCATATACTGAATTAGTCCGGCTAGTTTCGAGTCACAGAACAAACGAGAAACAAAGAAATCGGCTTTATAGCTGTATTAGCCCGGGAAAAGATAAAATTATAAGTTTTAAACTAATCGTCGACAACAATCTCAACGAATGATCAACATTTTCATAACCAACCAGCTTATGTGCACTGGATGTCGGGCTGCTACTATTTAAAATTAATATAACGATCTGATGATCTAAGGATTAATTAATTAATAACTAAGCAATAACAAAAACATACCGACCTTCTGACAAAACATGCTCATTTTAATCGGAAGACGTCATATGCGAGGCCATGAGATGCAGCGTGTGACGAAGGGCAGGCAAGGAGGCAGGCACAGAGGCAGGCAGCCCCCTTTCCGCGTCTCCAAGCCCGTGTTCACGCAGCGCGGCTTTCGCTCATTTCCTGACTGCCCTGACCATGAGAAACGTTTTCCCTCTCCTATAAAAAGCACAGCCGTCGCACAAACATCCGCTTTAAAGGGGGACGCTTCTGCGATAACGGCTCTTATCTGCTTAGATGACCGCCTGTTGACTTTTTTTTTATTGGCTCTTTTCAATTTAAGGGCGATTCAGTACAAAACACAAAGGAAGAAATTATGGAAGGTGTGACCGCCTGAAATTAGGCTACAGAGGTGGAACTGAGCCAGTAGCCTGATTTTCTTGACGCCAAAAATGGAACGTTTTTCTTTTTTGTCGTTCCACTATTTGCAGCCACATCTGGCAACGGTTACTATAGGAGGTGTTTCTATTTAGTGAATTATAATAGCGTTTCAGCTTATTGGATATTTATGCATTTTTGTTTCTTTCTATCGATTGAGCGTGCATGCAGTTGCTTAGTTCATGTGCTGTTTGTAAGTGTTCCGCTGTTCTTTCCCTGTATTTGTAGTGATTGGTTGAATGTTTACCGCGGGGGTGTACAAAAGACAGCTAATGTAAAAGTGACTGGTGCAAGGAGATGACACCGAAGTGTTACGTCTGTCACGCTAATACGGAAATCCCAGAATAACTTGGTGGACTTAATCGCACTTCTCTCACATTGATTTTCTGGAAATAAACATGACATATGTTTCAACAGTATCCTACTTTCAAATAGGCCTACAAATTTGGATTTGTTATAATTTAGCTACCGTTGTCAATCTCATGTTCCGCAGAAATACAATCTTGCATGTGGTGATTATGTTTTTTTTATGTAAACCGGGTTTAAAGGTCCTAATTATCAGGGCAACAAACATTCTCCCTTTTGCAATATCCATCTAGTTTGTACAATCCAAATATTCAATTACCCAGTCATGGTTGCCTTTTATTCCGAGTATACATAGTGATAGGCTTAACAGAAACAAAAGCTATATGCATGATTATATTCGAACCAATAACCCTCACGACTGCACCAATTCGATTAGTCAAGTACTGAGGAGAAGGAAAGCTGAAAAACGCCCAGACCAACATTAGAGGCGCTGTCAGCCAAAGGTTGTCCTGCTTCGAAGCTATTTAGAATATGTGGGAAGTTTCATGTGACAGGTGTCTGGAAGGTTTCAGCGACCGATCCGTATGTATGACAGTCACCCAGAGGTGAACTGTTTTAGTCGCTTCGATCAACATTATTAGATATATTATAAAGAAGCGTAGCTATTCATTCGATGTCGATGTTTTATGTTTAATTTGTATATCTGGAATTATATTTTAAAACACATTTTGAGAGCAAAGTAAAATTAAGAACAAAGATAGTATACTATTAAACTAAAATAGACCTAATTCTTAACTATCAGACACAAATCTAAACTAAAAATCGTAACATAATATTTGATAGTTAATTATGGACCGTTTAAAACTGGTGTTGCAATATTTTCAATCAAACTCCGAATCGATTTCAAACGGGATTTGTGTTATACTGGCTCTAATTAGCGTGAAGTTGTACACCAGTTTCGACTTTAACTGTCCTTGTATTCCCCAATACAACAAGCTATACGCATTAGGGGTGATGTTTGTGCCCCCAGTAATACTCTTTTTCTTGGGGGTAATAATCAACCGGCACACCGGGGTGATGATGGAGGAATGGGTAAGACCGGCTGGGAAGAGAACGAAAAATCCAGCTGTTGTCAAGTAAGTTTCAGTTTTTCTGTTTTATTCGCTTGGTGGTGGTGGAGGAACAAATCGGTAGGTTTGTAAATTATGCTTAGTGTATATGTGTATAGGCATACGATGCTTAAACCGCATACATAGTGTTTACTGCTGTCATGTCTATTACGTTTAGCTTTGTTAATTTGCTCAAAATGCAGTCCTAATACTTATAATACTCTTTGGGGTGGTAAGGTTGCTGGTAAGGTTGCAAACAAAAAAAAAGCATGTTGAAGTGAACCTTTCCTATTTGTTTACAGCCAGTTTAGAGTTTGCTTTACAAAAGCGTCATTTTAATGTGTCAAACATATATATGCTTCGAGTCGTAGCTGGCACACCAACAAACACCGGGAATAGCCTAGACATCAGAGACGAACACTTCCCTTGTTATTCAAGATCAATCAACGTTTAAACTTTTGACATGGAAAAATCAAAGAAAAGAAGCATATCAAGCTGTAAATAAAAGGTAAAAAAGAGTATCAATTAAAATAGACAATATAAAATAGCCTAATTCAGATATCTTAATATCTCAACGCAATATCTAGGCTATTTACAAGGAATTATTGTCTATAAGGCAAATTAAAACCGAGTACTCCATTAGGACCATTGGTAATGAACAATAAAGCATGTGAATTCCGCAGGCTGTCTTAGGTATAGAGGTACAGTTCTGCAATTAGACCTACTTATAATTACAGTAAATCAAAAGCAAATCAACTAATGCAGTTATAATAATTAATGGTGCTCATAAAATTCACATTTTGTCCTCTGGTAAACAATTGTGGTTTGTGTGTCGGCACTGCCTGAGTGAATTTCCAAGGGTTATCTGACGGTGTGCACTGGCATTTAAGGCCGCGTTTCCATTTCAGGTATCTGTGCTCAGCGATGATGCAGAGAGCCCTGCTAGCGCCTATGGTTTGGGTGCTGGTCACACTGTTGGATGGAAAGTGCTTCGTTTGCGCCTTTAGCATGAGTGTGGACCCCCGACACTTCACAGGGATACCCAACAACACCGGCATGGACCTCGTCCGGCTGATGGCCAAGGTGCCGTGCAAAGAGGACGCAGTGTTTCGTAACAGCACCTTCCGGAAGGCCGTCACCCGCTATGTGCGCTGCTACTCACAGGTCAGCGTTTGTCTATAGTGGTACCTCAGTTCTTGAACTCATTAGAACTCGAATTTCTTAAAAGTCGATCCAGCCAGAACTACCTAGAACTCGATCTGAGTCTATTTAATATTAATAGTCTATTTTATTTAAAAAATAAAGATTTCTTATTAATTATTTTATTATTATTAATAAACCATTAATACATTTAATTATGATAATATTGTCATGCCGAGCGGGGACGGAACGGAGACAAAGGCGCAGACGTCAGGGTATCGGGGAATATGGGGTTTAATTACAGGTAAGGCAGGCAAAACGCAGACGGACAATACAATGACCGGACTGGGGAAACAAACTGAAACGCGGACTAAATACAGAGGACTAATGACAACAACCAGAAACAGCTGATATGTTTGTCATTAATTTGCAGAAAGTAAATAAGATGTTCATTATTTTGCAGTATATTTAACATCAGTGTGTGATTCTAATGGGGACCTTCAAAACTTATAGAAATACTGACCTGTATAAAGAATTCCAATTGTAAATCTATATGTAAGTGTAAAGAGATGTAAAGAATCAGAGTGCAACTTCTCTGCCTTTTCTGTTGTGATCTATACACATTGCCCATTAATATTTACAGTAATACCTTATTTTATCATTTTGTAATTTTTAGATTGTGCCAATACATGTCTAGAATTTCTTTTTATGTTAGTAATACATATAAACAATATCATACATACAGTATAATACAATACTTTGTTCTACATATTAAACATTCATTTAGTTCAATTATTTTCATTTGATATTTATTTTCTAATCAGTGTTTAACAATTTTTTTGGATTGACATTTTAAGCTGGCAAAAGGTAAGCATTAACAAGCAGAAGGCTGGTGGGGGCAGGGCTTATACGTTTCTGCGCGGGAAACTTATAGGCTCTGCTGCCCACCATGTTTAGATGTCTAAAGGTATAAATAATATTTGATTTAAATATTAATATTTGCTGTCTTCTGTGCAGATGATTGATTTTTGTGATCAATTGACTAGGGCTGGACCAGAATATTCGAATATTCGTTTGGAGGGATGGCATTCGATTTTTCATTTTGAGATTCGAATATTAGTAAAAAAAAGTTTAAAAAAATAACACGTGACATCAATCCCTGCAAAACGGTTCTCATTCGCGCTTAAATGACTAGCCCTTGCGGCAACGCCAACATCGTGATTTACTTTATCTCAGAGAGAAGACAAAAAATGCCGAAGACCTCAGTTGTGTGGGAGCACTTTAAATTGACTGAAGATAAAACAAAGGCAGTGTGTCAAATATGCGATTTGAAATTGGCCTACCACTACAACACAACAAGTAATCTCATCTGAGTTCTGTAAGTAGTACCAAACGCACAATATATTGTTGGTGTAAAAAACGAGCTTTCATCTGCCATGTTAATCAGTAATTTTTACACATGATTAAAACGTGCATTTAATTTGCTTGGAAAATACTTGCGAATACTGCACGGCAGTCATAAGGTACGGTAGCCCACCCTAGTAATAATTTGTCTATAGGTACATCCCCAAGTATCGCAGCCATCAACATCAGCATACTCAACCAAACCGAAAAGTTCACAGCATCTCCTACAATTTCGAAAACCGATAACGGAGAAAAGGAAGAGGGAGATAACAGATGCCATAGTTGATTTTATTGCTATGGATAAGAGACCCGTTAATGTAGTTGAAGGCCAGCCTAACGTTACCTTATTTTATTTACACTATTACAATGTTTTTATTCTATAAGGGAATTAATTTAATTTAAAACTGTTCGTTAATTAAAATATGTGATTTTATTGAAAGTATGCTGCTGCCGTGTTTTTTATTTATTACAATTCGTTGAACTTCGTTAATTCATTTTTCGTTCTTTTATTTAAATAGCCTACCCTTTACGGCGCCAGTAATTACTGTGCTGCTAATTTGGAAGTTATTTGTTTGTTTGATAAATATTGGGCTACCTTATTTAAAGTATTGTTCTAAAAGATCTGTTATTGTTTTGTATTATAGTGCAGTGTTCGTTCTTAAATAATATAAACCCTGCCCGGGCCGCATATGCGAAAGAATGAGATTTTAATGAGGAAATCAGGTACACCAAGAGCCAAGGGGGTCATCAGAAAGAGTGGTCGGGTCGGAAGCAAGGGTTTGGATGCCAGTGGAGTCAGTCCTACAAGCAGGGACAAGACGGGGTGACGACGAGACGGGAGGCACGAAGAGGACTGGTTCGGAGAACGGGGCGTGGGATGCAGGTCAGGCAGGCAGGGTAGACGGGACAGGCAGGGCAGGTGAAACAGGCAGGGCAGGTGAGACAGGCCCAAGACGAGAATGCTCAGTAAGGCGCAAATACATGGCAACAATACTTCGCAATCAGTGTTGCCAGATCTCGCGAGATAAATAAGCAACGAGGCCTGTGAAAACAAGCCCAAAACAAGCGACTTTTTCTACGGAGCCCCCCTAGGTTCAGGGAAGAGAAAAATAAATAAACTGTGTGCAGTTTTACAATTCGTGGG
>JAODJW010000062.1:8370965-8405580 GCA_026777045.1 Hyperopisus bebe | reverse complement strand
TCACAACTCGAACTTTTTAGGATTCAATCCGGAGTTCTGAACGGATTAAATTCGAGTTCTGAGGTACCACTGTATTTCCATTCAGGGAGGGGCCAAAAAACTTGTTTTCTTGGTGTAAGAGGAGCATTTAATTTTTATTGCTCAGATTTATAGCCATCTTTCCATTTATTTTGTTGAACCCCAATAAAAACTAATTACATTTATGTTTAGCTTTTAAGGGGGGGGGTGCTGCAGTTTCCCCCCACATTATGAGGTTAATTGGAGTTGCGAAATTGCACATAGTTGTGCATGTGAGTGACTGGTGTGTGAGTGTGCCTTATGATGGGTTGGCACCCATGTTCCCTTCCTTGTACCTCTGGATCCCTGGATAGGCTCTGAACCCCCTGTGACCCTGAAAGGGAGAAGCGGTTACAGAAAATGGACGGATAGATGGATGAATGGATGGATGGATAGCAAACATGTTCAAAGTGAGGCCAATCGCACATTGCAAACAGTGGTCGGTTACATAATGTCAAGGAGTCAACAAGGCATAAGGGCAGCTAGGCTGAGCTTCCAGTGAAAGCCCAGGTACGAGTGTAAGCAGTATGGGAACTGGAGCTACACAACAAGACATAACAAAGCAAGAACCTAATTAATCTGACTGACTGTAAAAATATTATGTATTAAAACAATTGTGCAGTATTCCATTATAAATGTAATTATTGCAATGATAAGGCTGCCCTTCAGTGCCACTTTGCACTTTGCAGTGTTCAAAATGGCTTCTGGTCATAAACAAATTAGGATGAATAATAGTTACCTGGTTTCCCTGTACCGCCCCCTACAGGCCATCGGTTGGTCCATTTTGCTGTTCCTTATTCTCCTGGGAGCCATTGGCCGAGTAGTGAAGCCCTGCTTCGACCATGCCACCTTCCTGCAAACGCGCTACTGGAGCAACTACCTAGACATCGAGCAGAAGCTGTTTGACGAGACCTGCGTCCTGCACGCGCGGGAATTCGCACGCAAGTGCGTCCATCAGTTCTTCCAGAGCATGCAGGAGGACATGCAGCTGCGGCTTCAGCTGCCTCCCCCTCACTGCCGCCCCCATCACCGTGATGAGGAGTATGAGGATGAGGACCATCTCCATGGAATCACCAAAGATGAACAGGTGGACCGGGTGCTCAATACCTGGTACTTTTGCAGACCTGAGTTGGACGTGACAAAGACTGCACATCAGCCAAAAGTGTGCATCACTTGGGAAGATTACAACGGCCGGATACTGTTCTCAGATGTTTAATTCCTGCCCTGAAATCCTGGAAGGTGGAAGGTGAGAGACCAGATGCAGTTTGAGGGGCTGAACGTTGTAGGTCTTTGTACCATCTCTTGGGACCATTGTATCCTTATCATGGCTGGTATAGAATGCTTGTCATTTGTACCTGTGTTCACTGTGATTTCTATGAAGGAAAATAACACTTTTGTCTTTTATTAAATCTTTTGAAAAGAAAAATAACATGAACCTTATAAAACAGCTGTAGTGTTGTGTGTGGGGAGTCATGTGTATATTACAATATGGGGACCAAACACCCTACAATGTGAAAAAAAATTGTAATTTCGACCTGGGGACCATTTTTTGGTCCCCACAAGGGGAAACTCAGTTTTATATATAAAAAAAAAACATAGTTGCAATCATCCATCCATTTTCTGAAACTACATATCCTATTCAGGTTTGCTAAGGGGGGCGGAGCTTACAGGCACAAGACAGGGAACAACCCAGAATGGGGCATCAACCTATCACAGGACACAGTCACACATCAGTCACTCACACATGCACACCTACAGACAATCTGGTAACTCCAATTAGCCGCAGTATGTTCTTAGACTGTGGGGGGAAACCAGAGGAAACTCCACACCAACAGGTATAAGATATAATTACAAACATATGTGTATGTATGTGTGTGTGTATATATACTGTATATATAAAAATGGTTAAATGTTCTGGGCCATCTGACAAAATCTCACTTTGGACCCCCTGTCAAGTTTTTTTTTGTATTCAGGGGCCCCTGTCAGGTGCTGGGCCCCTGCATCTGCCCTGGTTTCCATACCCCTCCAATGTCCCTGTATAGGATAGAATGTTTTGTACCTCCCCCCAGCCCAGTGAAATCCTACTCCCCCTCTTTACATGAACCTCTGATTTTTTTTTACATGCAGACATCCTCAGATATTTGAATGTGATTAACTTGACCTGAGACTATTTGAATGCGCTGGATTTGTCATTGCCTGCTTTTGCATACTCAGCCTCGAATTCCATTGCAGACCAATAGCTGCAGGATGTAACTAGATGCTCACCAACCCCTAATTCAATCTTCCCAGGAGGCTCATCAGCAAAAAGACACGCTTCCATCAAGTAACCCTATGACAAATAGCTTATTGTCAAATAGTTTATTGTGCAATCGATCACTCATATCTCATATCCCCATATCTGTAGATTGATGTATATAATATATATGATATATTTGATGTGCCGCATATGTGCACTACAATAAATGTTGTACAGAATAAATTAATTGTATTATTATAGAAGCACTTTTGGGCTGTCTAGTGCTTATTGACTTTGAACGTGCCAGTCGGGTGGGGGGGGCGGCACTTGTGGTTAGACTTCTGGCCTAGAGGATGCTACCGAAACGTGACAAGCGTGACGAGAGACCAGGGCCGTCCGTCGAGCAGACAAATGTGCTTCACCATCAGATTTGGTTTCTGTGGGTCACTTCAGCATCAAAGTCATCTGACGCGCACCTTCGCGTGAATCAGCTGCATGCTTGCGTGTCCCAGCCCCTCTACCAGCGAGAGATAAGCTGGCTTTGTTCAAATAGGGTGGGGCAGCTTTAAATAAGCAGAGATGTGTCTTTGCGAAGCATGCAGATCCCCTGTCTTTTACCATCTTCTAATCTTTGTTAAAGGGCAGTTTCAGCTTGCTTACGTATGGTCAATTGATTACCGAAGGCGGCCTTTTTATGTAATTGCAATTAGTTTGGTGATGTATTTAAATACACCTATCAATAAAGTCATTGTGATAATATATGCACTGATTTTAATAAGACTAAGACTATTGAACAGCATAATAAAATGTATGTTTGTATTTAACTGTGTTTATGATTTACATATATAATTTCTGCATAGTTAACAGTCCTAACATAATTTGCTGTCGATATTTTTTCATGGCTTAGTTTTAACCGAATGCCTTTTGAAAAATACTTTCAAGGAATTTACTTTTTAGAGTATAGAAGTATTTTTTAAGACTGAAAAGAAAAGTATCATTTCCTTTTACTCAGTTTGGCTACTAAAAACAGTCATCACTAATAACTGCAAACTAATGGTAGAAAGGGCAGGACAGGCATCTTGACTATGATTATGAATAACGCGACTGAAAGATGCGATTCCGTATCTGTGGTTGCATCTCCGCGAACTCACGCCATCGCCCGGAGGAGGGGTTCCGGCCGACCCTGTTTAGCAAACGCCATTCCGGCTCCTTCAAAGGGAGGGTTTATCGGCGGCAGAAGCGTGTGTTGCAATCATACACGATCACTGACAGGTATGCTTTGGAAGTGCAAACCACTGCGATGCAATGTACCGGATGCTTTGTTGAACCGATTTTCTGAATCTGTGTATTTAAGCATCTCGGGTCGATTTTAAAACTTTGCTGTTAATGGATCTCGTCTATGGGAATGAAAAAAGAACAAAAATGCATCAGTAATCAATTGTGGTTAAATATATGTATTCTCATAAAATTACTAGTGCTTAAATTTAATAGACTGTTAGCGGTCTTGTTTATTTTCTAATCGTTTTAACAACTTTTCTTCTGTTCCTGGAGGAAACACAACAAATCGGATCAAAATGGATAAATTCCGTATGATGTTCCAGTTTCTGCAGTCTAACCAGGAGTCTTTCATGAGCGGCATCTGTGGGATAATGGCTCTTGCAAGCGCGCAGTTATATTCCGCGTTTGAGTTTAATTGCCCGTGTTTGCCAGAGTATAACTATGCGTACGGCATCGGGATCTTGATTGTTCCGCCCATATGGTTCTTTCTGCTTGGATTTGTGCTGAATAATAACGTGTCTATGCTGGCAGAGGAGTGGAGACGCCCGACGGGGCAGCGCCGAAAGGACCCGGCGGTGTTGCGGTACATGTTCTGCTCCATCACGCAGAGATCTCTGATCGCCCCCGTAGTCTGGATCTCCGTAACCCTGATGGACGGGAAGAGTTTCCTGTGTGCCTTCAGCGTGAATCTGGACCTACGTCTGTTCGGTAACGGCAGCACTCCTGATCTGGCCAAAGCAGACCTGGTCAGACTGCTGGCAAAGATACCCTGCAAGGACGTCTTTGACGGAGAGCAGGTGGTATCTAGAGAAGCTGCCTCAAGGTACCTACGCTGTATATCACAGGTACAAGAACGACATAAAAACACGTTTTTTATACCTCTTTGTGAATTAATTACATGATGGATAAATAGAGTTATGACCAGGTGTGTAGTTAGGTGTAGGAGAATGGATAGGGGACTGGGGGGGGGCAACGGTAAATATAAAAAGCTATTCATGACTTAAGCACATACACATTTATTTCATCAATACACATTTATTTGGGGGGCTATAAAACATTTAAGGCAGCTAAAGCCTCCCCTAAATAGGCCTAATGACACCCCTGGTTATGATATATTATTTAATGAAATTTAAGTTGTGTAAAAGTATAGGGTTAATATATGGGCCAAAACCATTCTATAGTTTGATCCTCTGCATTGTAAAGTCCTCTGTTCTGTATCTAAAAGAGTCTTTATCTTTCATGCTTTCATCGGGCGCTTGTTGTTTGTTCAGTTCTAAGCTTTGCGAGGCTTTCAGCTACATGTCTGTGATGTTCTCCACTTGACAGGCTTGTGGCTGGACGTTTTTGTTGCTGACAACACTCCTGGCCTTCACGGTGCGGGCAGTCCGACCGTGCTTCACCCAGGCCGTTTTCCTGAAGACCAAATACTGGTCCCACTATGTTGACATCGAGCGCAAGATGTTCGAGGAAACCTGCACGGAGCATGCCAAGAGCTTCGCTCGGATCTGCATCCAGCAATACTTTGAGAGCGTCAGCGGGGAGATGCAGGATCTCCATGGGCTGCATTTGCACAAGAAGGACAAGAGCGAGGATGAGGGGGAAAAACCGAAGAGCGATGAGGAGAAACTTCTGGGAATACGGGCCCAGGATGATATGAACAAAGTGCTCTGGAACTGGCACACCTGCAAACCACCTCTCAATATTAAGAAAGAGGACTTTAGCAGCGCGAACTCCAATGGGACTGTCAACATCAACGGCTTCTCAAATAACCTACAAAAACCAGACCCACCAAAAAAAGAGTGGGTTGCCTATTACAGTAAAGTTTGACAGATTTGTGTTTACAAGCAGAACTAAGGATGCATAGCACCCTGAGATTCATTACGTGCACCCTTAGCTGCAAGTCCGCGGTCATGGGAATTGTGTTCCCTGACATGATTCAGATTTCAGATGCACACTTAGTGATTTTGTCCTAGATCCGGCACTGAAGTTTGAGCTGCTATGGAACATCAGCCACAATCTTAATTGAAAGTTCCACAACAGCGAGACATCAAAGCAGCTCTGCTTGCCTATAACCTCCTACCATGCTTCACACACCCCTTTCAGTTACGCAGTTGTACACATGTATGCTAACAAGTGTTCTTTTCACTATCCACCGAGTTCTGTTGCTGTTCACGTCACCAGAAGAAACATCGACTGTCATTTGTCTTGCATGACTTACCGTTAAAAGGAACCTAGGTATTAGAAAGTCGAACCAGTTGCATCGGCATTTCGAAAAATGGTTTGCTAAAATCTGATAGATGTTGAAACAGAAGAGGTATCTTCTTTGTTTAACTGAAAGGACATGGTTCTGAATGATTTCTTCCTGGAAAATGGCAAACATATTTGGCATTCCAAAAAATCCTTGTGACAAATACATTTACACAAAAAGTTCAAAAAGTACAAAAGTTTAGGGCTGGATTTTTCTTTAACTTGCAAGTGGACTACAGCAGAGCATATTATCACTATGATTGACATAGAAAAGTCCTGTCATCATGGTTTAATAGAATATGTGCTTAACAGTGATTGATATGAACAAGGTTAAATGACTAAAAATTCCAAGGAATTTTTGGATTTTACCTTGATTTTCTAACAAAGAGGAAGGACCAACTCTTAATTACAGGCACCAGCTTAGGCCCCCCAAATTACTTGCATTGTTAAGGAAGTGAACTGATCATCAGTTATCTTTGGGGGGGGGCAAATAAAGCTTTGCCTAGGGCCCCTGAGAAGGTGGAGTGGCCCCCGGGGACAGCATTAACTGACATACTGAAACAAGCAACTTTTCAACCTGAAAAACACCCTCCAGTCTGTCTTCAAGTTTCAATATTTATTTGTTACATACACAAACATACAATGTACATGTGTGTAGTGAAATGCTTTTTCCACTGGAAAAGGGAAACATGTAATGCAAAGAAAAATAGTGCAAGGAGATTTGTAAAAATAAGATTAAAATAGGAAAAACAAGAAGATTCAAGAAACTTCATTGTCATTCCACACATGTTCGCACATGCCGTGGAGCAAAATTAAGTACTCACGTCACGGATAAGCCATAGAGTTAGTCATACACACGTATAAAGATAAAAATTAAATATAAAGGTATTGGAGTATAAAATATGGAATATAAATTAGCAGTATGTACAGTGTCCAAAAATAAATCAGTAAGACAAAATAAAAAGTTATGATATCAGTAACAAAGCAGTGCTCGGGAATATGTAAAATGAAAAGTGAGGCATATAAAATATGCAAAATGACGTTAGAAATTATCAAGAAAGTTTAGACGTCATGTCTGAATTCATTCCGTTAAGCATTAAAGCAAAGCACAAACTACCAGTCTAATTTTCCATATGTATACATATTTTCATGTATATAATTAATTTATATAATGATGTAATTTAGATTGTAATAGGCTTTTTAATAAAGTGCCTTGTCTGCCGTCTCTCTTCTCTTGAGGCAAAACAATCACACTCCTGAACCTATTGTGACAGAAGTTTTATGTTTATACTGAATCATTCATGAAAAGATGCATTGGTTAATATGTTGAACTTGCTCCCTGTTCAGTACTGGGATGTTTGTAGTTTAATTTTCCCCTTGTACTTTGGCATCTGTTCCCCATCCTAGTTTTCACTGGGTTTGTAAAAAGTACATTCATTTGCTGAACATTCGCAGTTACATGCTTAGAAAGTGACATCATAAAAAGGGGACAAAAGTGTCACACGGAGGAGTTTCACTTGGATGTTTCCTATTGTCCTTTTAAAGTGATTAACCGTTATGTCATCTTCGAACCTTTACAAATAAGAACACAGGAACAATACGCTTCTTTACAGTGTTTGGCTGAATGCTGCAATGAATCACTGGAGATCAATACAGTTGTACATCATTCAGAGTGCAGCAACCTGTAAATATCACTGTCTGCGTCAATTTTTGTCCAAACAAGCTTCCTACCCTGTGCTTTGCAGTTACCTGCAATCCAATTATGAAGTCACTCAGTCCACACCCATACAAATGGTCTGGTCCCCGATACAAACGGCAAATCCTGGGAAAATGCGATTATTTTTGCTAGACTGTAACAGAAAAAAAAAACAAACAAAAAAAAATCAATGGAGTATATTCTGTTACATCCTTTCAATGTTTATACAATATAAACCCATTCATATTGTTATTAGCTCCATTTTGGCCTTTAAAAATATTATTTATATTTTGGTCTACAGTAAGATCAATTTTTAATCTTTCTAACAATTCACATAATCAAAGACACACATCCTGCATTGCATGTTGGAGTGTAATTCAAATCAGGCGGCAGCCATCTTGGATTCTTATTTCTGCCACATGTGTGCTGGAGAAACATGCTTTTTCCATTTGGGAGGAGATTGAGGTGCACTTCCTGCCAGTGACGAATTCCTGGGCAATGAGGCGTTGGTCGGGTTTTGCTTCCCTGCCTCGACACTTCTGCGTCTCAGCTGTTAAGATCTGCTCTGATTCTTGTTTTTTTTTATACAAATCTGTGCATTTCTGACCTGGTTTTTCTAACAGAGGCGAGGTGAACTGTACAGTAAGGAACGCTGCAGAAAGTAAGTTTTCTCAACTTGGTTTGTCTTGGATACTTAAAGTATGTGGAGGCCACAGACTTTTTAGAAGGGTTTTTAGAGCATGTTTTGCACTGGGTAAGATCTGCATTGGAAAGGATTGCACGTACTGAAGAATCTGCATCTTTGGCTAAATCAAGGACCAGATGCCTTCTGAAGCTTGAGCTGGACTGGCTGTTTCTGCAGCTCCCTCACCTATCAACGCCGATCGCTTTGTGAAAGCTGGTACTGAAGGCTCTAGGTTAAACAATCAGCTGACCTCTGTGTTCCTCGGCTCTCTCAATGGTCGCATACGATGGCGGCCCTCATATCAGAGAACTTCAAGTTTCTGTCCCTCTTCTTCAAGAGCAAAGATGTGGTGATCTTCAACGGTTTGGTCGCTCTGGGCACGGTCGCCAGCCAGACAGCCTACAACATCTTCGCCTTCAGTTGCCCCTGTTCACCGGAACGAAACTACCTCTACGGCCTGGCGGCCATCGGGGTGCCCGCCTTGGCCCTGTTCCTGATCGGGGTCATGCTCAACCGGAACACCTGGAGCTTGGTGTCGGAATGCCGGATTCGGTTCTGCCGTCGTCTCACCGGCCCGGCGGGCTTTGCACTGCTGGGCTCCATCCTGGGCCGGGCCTCGGTGGCCCCCGTCACGTGGACAGTGCTCTCGCTGCTCCGCGGGGAGGCCTACGTCTGTGCCCGCAGTGAGTTTGTTGATCCCGCCTCCGTGGTGGGCTTTCCGAATGTTTACGGACGCCAGATAATGGCTCGATTCCCCTGCCAGGATGTACCCGCTGAGGTCTTGCCATTCTGGCCAGCAATCGAGCGTCGGCTGAAGTATGAGTCTCAGGTAACACAATTACTGATATCACAATGTGCTCCTGTAGTTCAACATATAGAGCATTATATTAAAAAATGCAAATGTCAGGGATTCAAATCCTAGAGAATACACATTCTAAACTTTATGTCTGCTATAAGCAGTTCTGGACATTTCAGGTCCAGAAGCTACAAATCCAGACCAAGGTTTTGTTTCTACCAATCAGTTGACCATAAAGACTCACAGTCAGTGTGCTCAGCTGGTTGGTAGAAACAAAACCTTGGTCTGGATTTGTAGCTTCTGGACCTGAAATGCCCAACACTGGCAATAAGTCACTTTGGCTAAAGGCGTCAGGTAAATGCAATGTCTACTCAACCCACATAAAAATCTCTCATTTCAAGTTATGTAGCTTGCATGTTTCCTGACATTTTATATATGTTTCTGTATCGGCGATATCCCTGCTTTTTATTGCCATTTTAAAATGTGTTTATTGCTGACTCAAGTTTAACCAGTTTCCTCATCGTTAAAAGTTGTTGTGTAGCTCCTGCTCCAGTACTGCTTACAGCTGTAACTGGGAATTCACTGGGAGCTCAGCCTAGCTGTTTGCCTCACCTGTACGTCACTTTGGATAAAGGTATCTGCTAAATATGGAAATGTAAAGTAATCAGTTTTGCACATACAATCCAGGATAAGTCTAGCCTTCAATCTCCACTGAGCTCACATGCTCTGTGACCTGATGACCTGCTTGCTGCTTAATATGTTTTTTTTTCCAAAGGATGCACCAGATGCCACAGTCTGTATGTAAATCTTTCCAGAAATTTCCCTGCCATGTCTCATAAAGCCATAGCATCAGATGCCACTGTAATCTCTGCATCCCCTGCTTGTATTGACATGCAAACCCTATGGGCTGCCCTTCTCCCCCAGCTGCTGGGCTGGCTGCTGACCGGCCTGATCGCCATCAGCCTTTTCCTCCTGCTCTGCCTGAAGCGATGCTGTAGCCCCCTGGGAGCCGAGCAGGAGGCTTACTGGAAGAGCTTCCGCTACAGCGAGGACCAGATCTTCGAACGCACCGCCGGCATCCACGCCAAACTGCTGGCCGCTGAGAGCGTCAAGCAGTTCTTTGGGTTTGTGGCACTGGAGCAGGAGGACAAACAGCAACTGGAGCAGTACCAAGCCCAGAACAACATCCCCCGATCCCAGTGGAACCACATCACGGGGGTCTACCTGTACAAAGAAAAGAACGGGGTTCCCCTCTACAGCCAACTCAACAAATGGGCCGCTGTCATCCCAGACAACAACGTGGAAGTTACTGAGATGGATGCGCTCTGCTAATGGCAGCTGACCCCCAGCCACCAGGAAGCCCCCTTCTTGTACCTTATTGTTCATTTATCTGTCCTCTATACTTTCTGCTGTATTTATGTAAGAGGGCTTGGCAGCTAGACAGAGATAATAACCATTTTTTTGGGTCAGGGTGTCATTCATTCACGAGAAACGCTGAGGTAGCATTTGCAGTTGATTATGTTTACAGAGAAATGGTCACGGTGTAGGGTTCGATACCTTCCCGCTGTCACCTGCAATTTTTAATAGTCCTATCTGTAACGCACAAGCATGACAGCAAATGTTAGCATCTCTTCTTTCACTGTTGCTGCTCATAAAAATGTTTTTCACCTATGAAAATCAGCCCATTAATCACAGGGACCATGATTATTTATAGAATCTCATGCCAGATCACCAGCATTTAAAAACAATCGATATGCAGATCTCAACAGTACATTCACATCATCACATCAAACTATTATCCATCTGTCATCGGGGGTCCAGAGCCTAACCCAGGGTGTGCAAGGCAGGGAACAACTCAGGGAACAACAATGTTTTGTAACGCATTCTTTTTAGCCTGTTAGCATATGATTGTTATTGTTAAATATAATTTTGAATCTGTTATTTATATTCTTTACAGCATCATAAATCAGAATAAACTGATTTGAAAATAGTCATGTCAGGTGGCGAGTTGGACCATGTTATCTTTTACTTTGCCTGTGTGTTGCAGTATACATGTATAGTCTCATTGCACCAGTGTTACCAGCCCAGCAGCAATCTACTCTACCAAAGTTAGTCATTCTGCTCTGCCACAGAACAAAAGGAAACAGTGGCACCTACTGGTTATAATGAGCATCTACCACCTACAACGTCCATTTTCTGCTCCTCTCTTTCCCCATTTCCTGGTTTCCCTCTTTCCTGTCCTTCCCCTCTCCCTCCACCTCTCCCCCCATTTTGCCTCCCCCCCCCCCTTCTCTGGCAGACGTTCGGTGAGGGTGGGGGTTGTAGCCATGCAAACGGCGGTCACATGAGCTGGATCTGTTTACATGCTGGGTGGAAGCAGCACCAGGCTCCATTACCAGCTGCCCGGGGCAGAGGAATGGAAGCACTTTGTAGCCAAAGCATGATGGCTACTTTCTCCATGACGCCGTTCCTGCCAGCTGGGCTGACGGTACCTCAAATGGTTCCCAACGACATCACACATTCCTCCATTTGCTGAGCTCCTGTCCAGCTCCTGCTGGACAACCTGCAACTGGTCTGCTTCCGCTGCATGGTATACTCTGGAAGACTAGTGTCCATTGATTCAAGCCTTGCCAAAGGACAGCAATTTTTCTGCTGCACAGACTCACACCAGCAAAACTGTTTTTCCACACCAGAGGGGTGATACCATGACCAGGACTGGATGCAGCTCTTTCTGCTCTTACTCATTTTTCGTCTAAACTTCTGCAAGACAAGAGCAGTCAATCAGCTTCATTATGCATATAAACAATGAGGGAGTTTTTTTTAGATAGATTTCACTCTATTGTTGTATTTCATATACAGAAGAAATTCAGAAGTTCAGAAGAAGTCAACCTATAAACCCATTAACTACAGTCCTTGGCAGCTTGGCTGATCTTCTGTATCCAGGAAGGTAACAAAAGAAGAACGTATGGGGATGACCATCACTTACCAATACCTCGTTTGCTCAGTCCACCATTGAGAGAAGGTTAAATACTGAGCACACAAGTCTGCTAACAAAGAGTAAGTAAAAAATACTATCCTACTACTTATAGACACTTTCCATAGATTCAGAAGTGATTGCTATCTTGTTGAAGTGATTGCTGTCTTGTGCTGTCTTGCTGTGTTCGGAGGGTGCATTTATATTAATGTGAAGGATCTTTGTGCAGGACTGTAGTACAGATGTAAAGGTAGCAGAAGTAAACTGATCTACAGAGATGAAATCTGCACAGGGTGGATGGCAGCTGTTGTTAATGTAATGCCTTTTTAATAGCAACAGTTCAGATTGGATTGAGGTTACTGTCTCCCTCCATAGCTCCTGCCACCATTCGGTTAGCCTGGATACCCCCACCCCCCCCGACTGGGATTAAGAAGGCCTGGCTGCCCTCACTAACAAACCTGTGTGTCAGTCTGGAGGTTTTGAGGCAGTACAGTATAAGTCAGTGTTTCTCAGCTCAAGATGGATAGAACCTAGTTTTTACAAAAGTATCACCACCACCCCCCCCCTGCAACTGGGGTCACATCTTCCTGACAAAGGAACAGGTGGATCCTGTGATTAAACCACATGAGCATCACGCAGGGGGCATGTTAGCGTGCTATTGCAGCATTTGGTGCACTGTGTAGTGTACAGCGCAGTGTGTAATACAATGCACAAAATAGTGAACTATGCAGTGTGCAGTATATTGTATTATGCTGCATACAATGGAATACGACACAGCACTGGAATGCAGTCCAGTTAGTGTCACAAAGGGTGTTTAATGGATCAAGTTTGCCACAGTCCTCCCCACCCCCCCGCCCCATCCCTCTAGCATTACCAGATAGAGGGGCTGACCAGAGTTTCACTGAAACTAAGTCTGTGTCGGAGCAGTGAAAGGTCAATGTACATTTGAGAGAAGTTGCAGTGAGAGAGGGTATGTTAAACTAGCCAGTGCACATGAGAGGCGTCCGTTAAAGCTAAACCATACCTGGCAGAGGTCCCGTTACAGCCAGTCAATCAAAGCTTCTTCTTCTGTGGTTTAAAGTTTAGCGAATCAGCATAACTTTTGCTCCAGGTTCACAGATCCTTTGAATCTATGATCCTGAGAAAATCTCCAGGAAAACGCTTAGATCTGGTGTACAGATGATTTATCCTTAATGTAATGTTACATGACATCATATAATGACGGCCATCATGTAACCAGTAGTCTTCATTTACAGGGTATCTGTGCCACAAGACTAACCCTGGAAGCTTTAAAGATGACCTGGGGAGAGACTTACCAGATGCCCCTCAACGTCTACATCGTTGGGCTGGGAGTCGGCCTGCTCCTCTTCATGCTGACCATCATCTGCTGCTGCTGTCTGTTCAGGTAATGAAGGTTCTGTGTGGGTGTCAGAACCTGGAACCACTAACTGGAGTCGTTTTTTCTCTTTTGCAGGTTGAGACGATATAAAACAAGGGAGCACTATGAATACAACGAGGTAACATTTAAAATATCAGAAAAACAACTTTTTCAATTACCTCTCAGTTTCTCAAAGGCTGAAATGAATGTCAATAAAATGTCAATAAAAAAACGTCTGTATGTGCGTCAGTCAACTTTCTGCATTGTGCTACTGGAATTTGTACAAACTACTGCATTTACCGCATACCATGCATTTACTGCACTCTGCTGTGTATCTTGTGCCTTGTATTTATTCTGTCTGCGCTGTGTCCTCGTTGTTAGTTGTCTATTGTCATGCTGCGTCCAACAGCAGGAGGCTGAACCAACAAAAATTTTCACCAGCCTTGGTCATGTGGCAGTAAAGACTTCAATTCTGGTGCTGGAAGACTCCGCTTCGCACAAAAAGGCCGTTACAGGCTGTTATTTCCCCCACAGGTGATTTTGAAACGAGTTGGAAAAAAGACTTTCCAAAGTCTCCTTGGAGTAAGTCTCACGCATCGTCCTCCTGTGACCGTTTTAACCGTACCCAAGGCCTTAATGGCATAGGGTGAGAGTCATTGGAGTTTCCGCTGAGTAACTGACATTCCTGACTTGCCCCTGCAGCAGATGTGTGCCGTTTGCTTGGAGGAGTTCCGCATGCGTGACAAGCTCGCTCTCTGCCCATGCTCTCACACCTTTCACACAAAGTGAGTACTCCCCTCTGCTAGCCCCACCAATAGTAAACGTGAAACTGTCTGGGTCAAAGGTCATATGTCAAAGGGAAGAGGCATTTTAAATGAGTGAAGTGCTGTATTTGAAATGGATCTCTTGTTCACTCACTACTGCCCATATAGTAAAATATACATAGTTCACTCTATAGGAAAATAATGAGATTTAATGATTTCAGGCAGTAAAGACCATTGAAATTTCCAAATAGCAAAACATAGCAACAAAATTAATTGACTAAATGAGATAAAGCAAATATAGATGTGCAAACCTGTAATTTAATTATAATTGCATTTCCTTTAACTAATGCTTTTATCCAAAGTGATTTACAACATTAGAAAGGGTTACAATCTATCTACGCTCCTTGGGATGTGAACCTATACCATTGCCTTATTAGCACAATGCTCTACTTGTTGAGCTACAGAAGTATTAAAACAAGCATTATTATTTGATTTTCAGATGGTAACTTCAGGCTTTACTGACCCTGCTATAATCATTATATGTTATTTTTAAAATTTTATAGTGGTGTTCATTGTAGCATCTATTGTAGCTCTAGAGAGAACTATGAGGAGTGGTTCTATAGTGTAGTGGTTATCACGTCTGCTTTACACGCAGAAGGTCCTGGGTTCGAGCCCCAGTAGAACCAGCATATTTTCTTGCTCCAATATTACTTACACTTGTACCTGTGTGTGTATTAGAAGCTCGGCCTAGCTGACTCCTCAACATCATGTACGGTTGAAATATGCTATTTACCTCACAAGTATTTCACTTTGGACAAATGTGTCTGATAAATAAAATAAATCTAAATGACCCTAATTGCACCTCGAGGTTATGTAAGTACTGTATTATCTAGTGAACTAGGAAAGAGATGGAGTCCTGTGACAAATGACCTGGACCCCAGTCCCCTGTCCTGAACCCTATAGAGATGGTTTGGAATGAGTTGGATCAAAGTGTAAGAGCAAGATAGCCAACTTGTGGTCGGAACTTGTGCAGACTCCTTCAGGCCGGCTGGAGAAGCATTCCAGGGGGCTACATCTGGAAGCTGCTTGAAAGAATGCCAAGAGTCTGCAAGGCTGTCATCCAAGCGAAAGGGGGCTATTTTGGACAGTCTAAAATTTGAGAAATTTTTGTTATGTCGAACACTTCTCTTGGTGAAATTTAGTATTTCTTCATTGCCTTGAGACCTTTTTCTATAAGGTGAATAACATCTAACACAGAGACAAATGCATTAAAAGCAGGTGTTTCCAGACTTTTGACTGGTACTGTTAATGTTAAGTTGTGCTAATCCACAGGCCAATGCACAGGTTTGACCGATCTCTCTGCCTCCTCTTCCTTCCTATCCTCCACTCCACGCCTGGGAAGGTGTCTGCTGAAGTGGCTGGAGATACGTAGCGTTTGCCCGATGTGCAACAAACCTGTGTACAAGGTGCCACTCACTGGCCCACAGGATATCATCAACTTCCAGGTTCCCCAGGACCTGTGAGAGGGGAGTGCTGGTGGCTTACTGGAACCAACATGGTGAGCATCAAACCTCCTTCCTAGAAGCCCAGCCTCAGCCTCCTCCTTCTGGACCTCATGGATCCTGGTCTCCAAGTTGGCAAAAAGACATCGGAGCTAAGCTGATCTGCATTCCGCTCTGCTTTCCTGAGGGAGCCTCATTAGGAAGAACCATCAGACAGGAGACTGTGGTTCAGAGGCCTCCCAGTGAAGGAACCAGAGCCCCTGCCTTCATCCTGGAGGCTGACTCCATGCTCCCCGAGATCATCAGCAACGTCTCAGTCCTGAGGAGTTCTCGGCAGGTGTCAATAAAAGGCAACAGAGGACCTGCTCCGAATGAAGCCCCCAGATGCAAAAGAACCTCAGTCTCCCACACAGTGAATATATCTACTACACAGGTGGAGTGGAGGGTGGAACGAGGCAATTTCATTAGCACCTTGGGGTGAAAGGAGAAACAACCTAAACATTCAAATTACAGTTTTGCTTTCTAAATTAAATACACAATAGTGTAAACTGACAGGATCATTGCTTTCAAACACAGACCAACCTTGCTTTCTACTCAGATAATCACAGGTAGTAAACGGCTTTGCACCCAGACCTCAGCCCTCATCCTAGACCTTCACACTCACCGCATGTCGCAAAATCAAATATACTTTAGTTTAAGCTCTGTGTACGGATACATTGTTTAAATATGGTGCAGTGTTTTGACTTCCCCTACAACAAACATAAAAACCGTTCAAATCGTGCAAACTGCATGAATCTGTTTCCTTATACTTCAAGAAATTAGTAGCTTTAACGCTGCGGTCATCAGAAAGTACAATATCGTTCATTATAGTGGTTTAGAATCGCATTTTGTGATGCCATCTCCCAAATAGTGACAGAACTGGCGGTTTGCAGCATTAGTACATTCCTGCATGTTGTTGATGTTGTCGCTGTGGAACAGTGATACCTCAGTTGGTGGACAGGGAAGCCAGGTCACACAAATGCTGATGTTCTCTCTAGAGTTACCACTTATGCAAACAGGCAGCAGGGTTTAAATTCCCCGAAAAGTTTTTCTTAAGAACTGAAAACCATCTAACGGGCTTTTCTGAGGCTGGCGACGTTCTTTTGCTGATACCGCTTCTCTCACAAAGGATCCAGCTGCGGCCGCGGTCTCCTTAGAATGGAGGTAAAGCTTTCAACTAAGAATAACTATGAAATGTCATTTTTGTCGGTCAACAATATTCATTTAGGTAAGCATTTGGGTTTGAAGGAAAAGTAACAATGAGCTTACAAGATATTCTGAAGAAGGATCACATCATGGAGACATTTCTGCAGATTTCCCACACTATGTTATCTTTCCAGCCTATCCTGAAGGCTACAGACACAAGACAGGAAACAATCCAGGATGGGGCACCAACTTATCATAGGGTACACTCACACATCATTCACACCTATAAGCTTTTTCTTAACTTCATTCAACCACCTCAGCATGTTTTTGAGCCACCGAGGGGGTGGGGGGGGCATGCCAATTCCACACACATGGAGACATGGTGGAGCCTCGAACGCTGGTTCCAGCGGTATAAGGTGACAATGCTCAGCACCACACCGCCATCCTTTCCTCAGGATGTGGATGCAACAATCTAACAATTTTTTTAATTGCACCAAATATATTTTTTGTGAAGAGTCTGATGAGTAAACCTTTAGTTTATCCTCATATTCACTTGAGTATCATCAGTTGTTCCCACTTGACACCTTTTAAGAATGCATTATGTAATAACACCACATTACATTATACCTCGATAGAATTAACAAATTAGATGATGATGATAATGGTAATGTGGGTAATGTTACAATGTAAAACTAAAGTCCATAGATGTGTAACACTATCGAGTTATTACATGATGTGGTGTAAATTTGTTTCATTTTGCCAAGTTATTACATAATGTGTTGTAACACACCTGCATCATACCTACAACACGACATACTCAGAGGGTAAATTAACTTTGGGCGATTCAGCGGCACAAATACGCCCAGTCAAGGAGGACATGCAAACTCTGTATACACACTGATCCAGGGCAGGAACTGAATACTTCCTGGTTGCTTCCCATGATCCACTCCAGTGTTACAGCAAAACCTGCGTAGGCACACATGTGCTATGACAGAAACGCCCTCTGTTGTAGCAAAAAATGATTTTCATGATTCACAATTACAGGAGGCATGTTTCACGCTCGTGCCTCTCTCTTCATGATGAAATTAGCACAGTGATTCTCACCCACTTGAAAAGTACTTATGAGACCACACTTTACAATAAACAGATTTTCCTGTGAAAATTCATCAAAACAACTATTACATTTCTACGGCAAACATGATGCCATCTAGTGGCAGCAGACATACACAATCAACCACACGTGATCCTGGCATTTTACACATAAGGAAAAAAGAATAGAAAAAGGGTTCGCTCAACACTGCACTGGCAGTGACCAAGGCATTCGTTTCATAAATAGTGATGCTTCATAATGGAACAGGGGGAGAGTCATTGGAGAGGGGGGTGAATTATTAAAAAAAAAAAAAAAAAAAAAAACAATACATACTGACAGGATCCAGTAGTGATACCTGTCAATTCAACCATTCTCTAACTGCTTATCCAAAACAGGCTCATGACAAATAAGGATCTTACCCCCGAAATCACCCAGTACGGGACAGGGGACAACCAGGACGGGACACTGGTTAGTAACAGGATACGTGAAGGCAAAATTGTTACATAAATATGTAATTAGAAAACAAGAGAAAGCTGTACAATATCATATATAAAATAGTCTTTTTATATTACTCAATTTCAACTGGCATTTATGTAGACCAATCACAACTGGGCTCTCAGGGAATGACCAATCAGAAGCCCGCAGCACCAGTACAACTAGTAGCCTTTTGGCAACAGGCAACAAGTTTTCTTTCACTAATTTATTAAAAGAGTAACTAAGGAACCTTTTCAAAAGAGCGCGACAGTCTTTCATCCTTACAAAGGCAGGTTTGTTAATGAATTCAATGGTCTGAGTCAACACCTCAACTGGCCTATCGTCTAAACCCATGTACAAGAAGAAATCTACAAGACTCAAAACAATGTGTCTCGGTCCGATCCTTGGAGACCCTCAGCTGGTCTGTTTCTGCTTCAAACTGGATCTGCAGTCACGGCTGAAGCATGCTTCCTGATCAGCTTCTCTCTTCTGTCGCATACAATCGTGCTGAGAGCCTTAATCGAACAGCGCATACAAGCGTTCCTGTTAAAAATGTTTATTTCTATTTACATATTGCATAATGACTGAATTGCTGTACGCTTGCGAGCCACACTGGGGAACGTGGGCTTCAGGCCTGGCAGTGACTGCGACTTAAACCGTCCGTTTATGAGTTTATGAGGAGGTACTGACAGCCTCGCTGCGATTCCATGCCAGAGGGGGTGACTTTTGTGAAAGATCGGGACCTCAATCACAAGGCAGTCCTGAAAGCCAACTGCCTTTTTTATCATATCAGCAAAGTTCTCAAGATGGGTCTGTCGCTACGCCGGACCCCATGTCCGTCATGCCCCCCAGTCAGGGAAGCCTCAAGGTGGGCACCCCCTATGGGTTATACCCCCCAGCCGCCAGCAGCAGGTTCCGGCGAGTGAAGTGCAGGTGGATAACGGGTGTGGATTTGGTCATGTAGGTCCCCAGCTGCAGCTCGAGGGAATTCTCCGACAGGTGCACGTGACCGGTGGCGGCGGTGAAATCGTCCGTCTCGATGTCGTCGAAGGCCTTCACCGAGTCCCAGAGCCGCACCGTGTTGTCCATGGAGCCTGGGAAGCAGCAAACAGAGGAGCAGCTGATTGGCCTTCGATCAGACAGAGGGCAAGGGCGGTTTCACAAGTCAAACGGAGTCTAACACAGAAATGCTGCAGGACAAGCCCAGTTAGTGCAGACCTTCTAACTTTTTGAATACAGAATCACAGGATCAGATTAACCCCCTTTAAAATATACTTTTATTGTACTTAGCAAACATTATAGTCCAAAGCAGGGGTGGGCAATCTTATCCAGGGGTGGGCCGCTGTGTATGAGCGATTTCACTGCAACATCCTTATTAAATTACTAATTAGAGGACTGATTGGCTGAGGAGTCCTCACACCTGGGTTTGACCTGCAGGTTATCCCGAAAGCCTGCATACACACCGGCCCTTTGCGGGTAAGATTGGCCGCCCCTGGTCCAAAGCGACGAGTCAAAACAACTCAAGGAGTCAACCACGCATGAGTGCAGCTAGGCAGAGTTTCCAATGAACGCCCAGTTACATGTGTAAGCAGCACTGGAGTAAAAGCCGCACAACACCTAAAGTAGCAATGGTGTAAGACAGCTACTCCAAGGCGCCGTTTAGTCCAGAAGCAGCAGTGGGCCGAGCGGCTAATCGACGGGGGTGTGCGGCTGACCTGAAGCCAGTATCTCTCCATCTCGACTGAACTTGAGGGCGTAGATTGTGTCCGTGTGACCATTGAGCTCCTCAATCATCAGCCCCCGGCCGATGTCCCATAGCAGAACCCGGCCATCAGTGGCCCCCGACGCCAGGAATTTCCCGCTGGGGGAGAAGGCCAGCGAGTGGATAGGTCCCTGGGGAAACAGTGACTATGTGGTACACGGACGCTCGGGTTTGATAGTCACTGGTCAAGCGGGCGCCTTCTGACCTATGACCTTGCCGGGTCCCCTTGTGGCGCGCATACCTTGTGCCCCGTGAAGATGCGGGTGCAGTTGCCGTTCAGGATGTCCCAGAGCCTGACGGTGCGGTCAGCTGACCCCGTGGCCACGTAGTTGGAGTTGGGATGGAAGCGGGTACAGGTGACGTCGGCCAGGTGGCCCGCAAACATGCGCAGAGGCTGGTAGTGATCCGTGGCCCAGAGCCTTCAGACCAGGAAGGACAGACTTAGAAGCGATACCATTCTGTATGGGGCTCACCATCGCCCCCTAATGGAATGACCCTGCTATTACCACTGACAAAATCATTCACAATTTTTTGTTATACAATGTAGCTAATTGTAGCCTCATTTGAACAGTATTTTAAGTATAGACATGTAGTTTAACTATCTCGCCCAGTGGCATGACAGAAAAGCATCTTGAGGGTCTTGAAAAGCCTTGGTATCATTAACCACTATGCTGAGTCATTAGCCACTACGCTGCTGGCCCAGTCACATAGGCTCACCGAGCAACGCGGTCATGACCCCCGGACGTGAAGTAATAGCCATGCGGGGAGAACTGCACATCCCACACGGGGTAGTTGTGTCCCTTGTAGCACACCAGGCAGGTGAAGGTCTGCAAGCTCCACAGTCTCACAGTGCCATCCTCCGAGCAGGACAGCAGATAGTTCCTGAAAGAGCAGGTGGACATATCCAGACCGGTTCCGGGGGTCTTTAAAACAAGCGACAATCATGGCTACATCAAAGCACAATTGACATAATAGGGAAGCCTATATTATTACTACTAAAACTACTACAATATAGTAATATAAACAAACATACAGCAGACAGTATGAATAATATTGTGCAGAAAATAGGCACAAATTATCATTAATAAGAACAATAGTAGCAATGATATTTCAGAATGAATTACCTATCCGGGCTGAAGCTAATTCCATACACCGGACCATTGTGTCCGTACAAGATCTTGGATTCGCTCGCTGTCTTTTCATCCATGATCCTTTCCAGGACGTCTTCCGACTCCTTATCGATCAAACTCAAGTCTACAGAGGGATACAACAGATCCTCAGAACGTCTGCTGACCAGTCTAATCGTCTATAACTGGACAAGTTTTTCAGCGATGCAGGAAACAGACAGTGGATAGAGACAGTAGAGAAGATCAAAAGTAGAGCAAAGTGCAAGGAAACTACAAATCAAATCAATCCCAACATTACTATGAAAATCAAACTGAAGGAAAAATTTGCATGAATATGGTTTGTGGGCTATAGCATGTGGATCCCAACATCTACACCAGCATGTCTAGTCTTACTCCACGTTGACCTTCTTCCTACTGAGGCCAGCAGCCTAATACAGCCTTCTGGCAGCTATAGCCACGCCCCTCCGCTCAAGCCGATATTCCCCCCAAAAACTAACCAAAAGGGGCCATCTGGACCGAAAATGAGGAAACTTTGGGTATAGATGACAAATAGTACCTTCACGGTTGTTGATTTTTGGGTGTCTCCAGTGTGGTATAAATCACCTGCCTTCCCGTTAAGTGCATCCTGGATTTTTTCCCCTTCTGACAACGATGAGAAGCTACGACGCCAAAGAGACCCCCAGCCCCCGCAGTACCTCACCTGTGGCGGATTTGACCGCACGCAGCTTCCTGGGAGTGACGCTCCACACTCGTACGGTGGAGTCCGCAAACCCGCCGGCGATCAGGCTGGAGTCGTCCGTGACGTCCACAGCAGTCAGGCCCTGCACAGCAGACACCAGTGCTAAGATTCTGCTATCACCGAATGAACTGAGGTCATCACGCATTGCCGCTGCTTGTGGTATAGATCATACACAATAAACAGTAGCGCACTCCTATTGGGTAGTTAATGGTCTGGGTAGATTTACCTGGTAGGCGTTGAGAAAGGTGTAGAAGCAGATTGATGGCAGGTTGTCTGGGCCCAGGCGGATACGCTTGGTGGCCTCCTTCATATACATGATTTTATCCAGCTTGTCAGAATCCTTCAGCTCAGGAAGAGGAATCCTGGAAAAGACAGGGAGCTTATTCCCAAAGCAGGGAGGCGGGAAAATGCATCCCGATGTTACGGAATGCCCAGCAGGTAAGCGAGTCCTTCCACGCCGTCGCTGCCATACCTGTTCTGCTGTGGCGCATTGGGATCCTGCTTCTTGCTCTTCGAGCCCATGCTGTCCTTTTTCGGTTTCTTCTTCTTGGGCTTCCCCTCCTCGTTCTCCGCCTCCTCGTCCTCGTCATCTAGGGGCACCTCGATCTCCGGTTCCTTCAGGAGCCCGTAGAACACCTGCGGACATGGGCACGCGGTAAGAAGTGGAGACTTGCAGAGGACCAACTACTCAGATGTCTTGATCCAGCTTCCTCTAGTTCCCTTGACCCACCTCCTCTACAATCTGATTGGTTCAGAGAGATAACCAATCATGTTTTTCATTCTGCCCTCAGAACATTTCCGTGTAAAACTCCCACAAGCACATTTATTACTAATTCACTTTAAATTGATGGTACATTTGGTATTGTATTTGTTGCACAAAATATTTCCAGTCTTGTTTACATACTTCCCAGTCCATCATATATTATAGTACCTTTTTTTACACCTTCTGCTACGCGGAATTTATACAAATTACTAACTTTTGAGCTTCAAAATAATCCCTGGTGATTACTGTCCATGCGCCATATAATCACAATGTGACATCATGTAACCCTATCAGCCCTTTCTTGCACTCTCCTTTGGAGTTTACACAAACATACATTTGGGTGTACGTTTGTTCCATGATGGTATAATGGCAAAGTTGAATTGAACCAAATAGAAATATTCATGACTACATTTCCCAGAAGTCTAAGCATTTCCAGTGACACTGGCAAATGATGTACTCAATCATTTCCTGTTACGTTGCAAGAGAAGTCCCGAAGACCTCTGCACCTTGGCCTTGTTGGCTTCCCGCTTGGCTTCCCCCGCCAGACTCCCCGACATGCTGTCGATCTGGCTCTTGCTGCGTGGCATGCCGTCGAAGATGTCGATGTAGAGGTGTTCCTGGATGATGTTCCAGATCTGGTTGTTCTGACGCTCCTGCAGGTGCCTCTTGAGCAGCTGGTACGAGTCCCTGGAGATGCGCAGCACGAACTTGCTGGTACGGAAGTCGAGGAGCGTCTCGTTGCCTCTCATGTGCTCCTTCTTGGTCAGCCCGGACAGCACCCGCAGATCATCCAGATAGTAACACTCCTGGTCTCCATGGAATCTAGTGGAGGGGAGGCAGAGTCAACTAAACAAACAAACCAAACCACTCCGAGTTTAAGTCACAGACAAACATCTAAGGGAACCACGCAGACTGATGTAAGCAGTCCACCTTCACCTTCTAGGACTTACTTTTCAAAGAATTCCTTTGCTTCTTGCTCATGGTTGTTGTACACAAGCTCCAGGTACATGTGGACAAACAGTGGGTAAAACAGCTGTGACAGTTCAGCTCTGTGACAGTCAAGAACCGACTCAATAAACTTCTTGAGTCCACTGTAGTACATCTGGTACAGTGCTGGGTCCCCCTGCTGGCTGTAGGCAGAAAGTACCACACTGACATCTGGTTGGTCCTCGCTTCCTGGGGCTACTGTAGCTGACAGGTAAAAACATACATGACAAATCTTCAATGGTTATCCAGTCATATGTCATACACAGTGTACCAGCACTTAGTTATCTATAACTTTTGAAGTTAGGATTAAATTTTACTGATGGCCACTGCTTACGACGCTCCTTTGTGCTGTATGTTGAGATTTGATAACTGGGTAAGACGAATTAGACTTTTTTCAAATGGTTTTTAATTATACTCCCGGTAGTGATAGCGCAGGCTGTGTTAGGCTAAGCTTCGGGAATCCAAAAGACGTATAAGAATTGAAATATTATTGCTTGCAGCTGATATAATACAAAGAAAACCCTGTTTACCCATCTTCAGATATTCCACATTTTTTAAATAGTCTGTGACCAAGATATCTGGTTGGTCCCACCTCCTGTACAAGTTTCTCTCTCTCTATGTTTGTGTTTGTGTGTGTATAAAGTATTAGACTACACGAACAGCATCGATTTCATTGCATTTCAAAGCAGCCTCGTAAAAAGATGTGATTGTTATTGTTGTGCATGATAAGCAGTCCTGTGGGCGGTCTCGCAGGCTGCAATACCCCACACGGCGCCACCACCCCACCGCCCATCGCACAGATCACACAAAAACAACTTACTTCATAAACCCTCAAAATAGCAAGTAAAAAATAAACAAAACCAGGGAGCATTTGAGTTTCTTTTACTGTACCTTTACTAGGTGCCGGACCTGTTGCGATACCAGAGGCTCCCGTGGCGCTCGTCACTCGGTTGAAAAGCGACGCTGCATCCCCGCTTTCATCCGCACTCGCCCCCCCTAACTCATCCCGACCACCCTCGGAGCCCTGCGCGTCATCCGGCTCCTCCAGCAAGCCGGCCTCTCGGCGAAGGATATCGGCCGATTCCACCAGCTTGTTCCTCTTGAGGAACTGCAGCACGGCCAACAAAGTCTGCTGGTCCTCCGACGCCGCCGCTTTCGAGGAGTTTGAGGCCCCAACGGACGCAGTCGAAACCGGAGAGGAGGGAAGCAGCCCCCCGACTGCAGCTGCATGGTTTCCCGTCGCATCGTTTAACGCTTCTGATTTAATTTCCTTTTCACTCTCCGGTTCGATCTGACCATCCTGAACAGCCGCCATTTTCCCATGTTACGTTGCGGCTCTTTCAGTTCATGGATAGGCTGCCGCTGTCGCTTCTTCTTCGGAGGAAATGAAACGACTTGCGGCTCGTTACCGCCACCTATTGCATGGGAGTATGTAGGAATCTTACCGCGGCGTTAAAACTTCTCGACTTACTCTGTGAATTATAGATATAGTATATCGCTTAATATTGTTTTATTTCACATTTCATGGCAACTGGGATATTTGTGAATGCGGATTTTGCCCAAAGTGTGATCAGTGCTTAGTATGAGAATTCATGCATTTCACCAGTAGATGGAGCCTTGGTCGAGGATTTGTCGTATTACAGTATATTTCAAATTGCCTTGATCTATCTATAATTCTGTTTGATGTTTTAATGTGGATAGTGGGTTCATTGAAATAAGTATGATCATTGACATTTTTTAATGTCTGCATCCTCTGACTGTTCACCTCCCGAGTAACTGTACACAGATGGGTGAGGTATGCCGCATACGTGCTTTTTTTTCCTTTTGAGTAGCTTTGATATTTAAAATTTCCGATAAAGAGCGAAGCCACTCTGTCAGGTACACAGACGGGGGCGTGGGACGGGGGGGGGGGGGGGTATTGCTAAGTGTACAGTCCAGGCTGCTGGGACTCACTGTTATTCTGCATCCTTCTGTGGACACAGAGGCTTTCTGAGGTAGTGGAGAGTAAACAGCAGTGTGTGTGTGTGTGTGTGTGTGTGTGTGTGTTTGTGTGTGTGTGGGGGGGGGGTTAGGTTTATATTACTTTATGGGCACACACAATGTAATAAAAACCAGTTTTTTTGATGTTGTGGGGACATTCTTTTGGGTCCCCACAAAGATCTGTGGATGCAGTTAAAATGAAAAATGCCAAAAGTCTCGTATTTTGTTTGGTTACTTATGGTTAAGATTAGGGCTGGGTAGGGGTTAGTCATGTTTTCCCCTTTGAAATGAATGTAGAGTCCCTACAAAGATATAATTACAAACCTGTGTGTGTGTGCGTGTGTGTGTGTGTGTGTGTGTGTGTGTGTGTGTGTTTATTTTTGTAGTCTTAATAGTCACTGAGGTGTAATTGTGTTGCTATCCAACGAATTACAGGTTAAATGTAGTTTAGTCGTGATGTTTGCAGTGTCTGGGCCACAAATTCTCCTGAGAAACACTGGCTGTTAGACTGATTTTTTAGCTCCTTTGAGTGATTATAAGGAGCTGACTGTGAATGTTTACCAATATCAGTCCTGACTGCTCCACGGTAACAATATACTTCATGCAACCTGGATAACACAAAAGGCTGAGTTCTCTTCCATTAATTTGATCTTTAATTTGTCCGCTTCATCCATCTTCTAATCCACTTATCCTGCTCAGGGTCTTGGAAGATCCTATCCTGTGTTGCCCAGAGCTCAAAGCTGGGGCAGGGGATGCTGGTACTTCAAAGGTCCCATATATACACACACACACTCATAAATCACTAGCAAATCAGACACACCAGGTAGCCTAACTGCAAGGCTTTGGGCTGCAGGGTGAAACTCACACAATGCTGGGAAGACATGCAAGCTCCACACGCACAGAGCAGAAGCCAGATTCAGAACTCAGAATTCATTTAATTGCAGATTGCACTCCCTTATGCAGAAAAGCTGTTCTTGCTCTCCACAAAGTGTTGGTCACCAGGATGCAAAAGCTGCCCATATTAAAACCTGAATGAGCTCTTAAATGGGAGCATCCATTCTTAAAGTGCCCTGACATTTATATTTGTAGCATTTATGCGCTTGTCCGACGTTCTTCAGTGCTGTACACCTTGCTTCCCTGTTCTGTTGCAGTGTGGTGGCTCTGTGGGTAGCACTGTAATCTCATGCATGCAGGCCTGTGGGTTTAGATCCCACTTCCAGCTGTGTGTAGTTTCCATATCAGTTCAGAAACAGGCAGGTAGGGTAGTATAAGCGATTAGCCTGCCTGTAGTCCGTGACATTGCCATAGAGGGTGACCGCAGATTTGCTCTCTGCGTTTCCTGAAATTAGGTCTAACTCCAGACTTGTTATAGCCCAGTGGATCTGCTCTGGATGGTATTGTATCAATGTGTTGTATCAATGAAAAACTAAATGGCAGCAAAGGACTGAGACAGATCACTGCAGGCTCTGCCCTGCTGATTCTGTGCACAATTTTCTTCTCCGGCTGGTAGTTTAATTAGATGATGACACATGTACAAGCATATGCTGGTATTTCTTCAGTTTGCTGTCAGTCTCAAGTTGACAGTGGCAGACTGTTCCCGTTTTGCAGAATTTACATTACTGGAGTAAGAGTGCAGTATGGACTCTCCTACAGTGAATACCTCTTTTAGTAGAGTTTTCACTTACAGTTGTGCAGCATTTTGTAGCATTTTGAAGCGTTTTGTAGCACTGATGTCCGGATACGATAACGATGATCAGAATTGGGGCCCATCCAAGTATTTTCTAGTTGATCAGTATCGACTACCAAAGCCTGATTTGCCATCTTAAGGAAGAATATCGCAAAATCATGAGGCTTACTCAGACGACAAATGCACCAGATGTATGTTTATGTATATTTAAATATTTATTAAAAGATCAGATCAGGACTTGGAATCAGCAGATTTAAATATTGAATGGATAGGATTGGGATGCCAAAAAATGTGCTGCTTTTTCTGAGCGTGGTCACAGGTGGGGGGGGGGGGGGGGTCGNNNNGGAGGCTGGCACTCATCTGATGCCATAAGGCTGGGGTGCACCCTGGATGGGGGGCCAATCAGTAATAGGGCCCATACACACTCACTTTATGGCCAACTTGCCCTAAGTACATGTGTTTGGACTGTAGCAGAGTAACCGAGGAGACCAGCACACTCAGGGAGAAGGTGCAAGTTCCACACACACACACACACACACTCACATACACACACACACAGAGCAGGGGCCCAACACTGACAGTCTGCAGTAACAGTACTAACAGTTATGCAACATCTCCCCATATTTCAAATCTAGCTGGGTCAGGGCAGCATGAAGGGGCTTGTTTTTATTGATTGTTTTTATTGTTATTTAAATATTTTTATTACTCTTATGCCTCACATTGATTTAATTTCAATTTCGTTCTACAAGTGACAATGACAGTAAAGAGTTATCTTATCTCGTCTTAGCTTATCTTACCTTTCCTTGCCTGTTTTGCTCTCTGCTGGCGTCAGCTGTCTCTCAGAGAGGTCAGAGTTGGCCGACAGTGTTCCGGTGACCCAGCATGAGGAATGTCCTTTAATGGCCTTGTTTTCCAGCAGGGTTGTTAAACATGAACTTGGATGCCATGAATTCCCAAGGCCGGTCTGAAGGAGGCGAGGTCAGCGTGCCACTCTTATGGCTGCTCAGTACTACAGGGAGTGTGTGTGTGTGTGTGTGTGTGAGTTCAGATGCAGACTCATTGTCTGCCTGTTTAATATTCACTGTGAAGCTGCATCACCATCCCTATTCACAGCCAGGCCTTCGTAATCTTAACTAGTCTTCCTAACCCCAAGGAGTCTTCCTGTCTAATCACCGGGCCGGATGAAACAGGGACACAGCAGAATCGGGGAGAGGAATAACAGCTGACTCTGAGAAATCTGGACATCCTCATCATTCGGGCTGGAGTGGTCAAAGCAATTCTACTGTACAGTTCACTTAAGGATCCTGGGAGACCTCATGAGCAGATATGTTGAGTCATCGCACTACCTGTCTGCCTTTGAGCTGAGTCACAATGGAAGACATCGACTGGTGCTCCATCCAAAGCTGCCCCCCCAACCTGTGGGGATGAGTACACAAACACAAGTGCTTAGGGACTGGACACCTAAACTAAACCATTTTAAAAATATTTCTCAGCCAGCTAAGGCCATTAGTTTTTTTTACTGACGTTTTTGATTGCTCTCAGGCAGCAAAAACACGTTTCAAATATATTTGAAATGTATTTGTACCTCTTTTTGTTTTCTTTTTTTGCTTTTTTCATCTTAATTGCCATTTCACTCTGTCACTGAAAGCGGTGACAGTCTTGTGTCATTGGGAGGATCCTCTTTAAGACGCTGGCTGCTCTGCGATTGGTCTGCAGTCAGTGTTTAATTGCTGTGTCACACAGACCATCTGCTCTATTTTTAGTGCTGTGTGACTCATCCCCCCCCCCATCCAAACCCAGGGGTCTCAGTTGTAAAGCTTTAACTACCAGCACAAGCGAGTTCATTGTAAATCACGCGTGGCTTTGGGAACTCAAGCTTTAGCTACAGCTTGCAGTTACCACCACATAGGAATCTATTCTGCTTTTGCCTGAGGTTCTCCCTGGGTCCGCGGCGGCGAGCCTCACACCTTCAGGGCTGTGCCTTTGATTCCTGCCCTCTGCTCTGGCTGTGTGCAGTTTGTGTATTCAGCCCATATTTGATGATGTTTTCTCCCACAGTCCAAAACTGTGCAATTAGATAGACTGGTTCCTCTACATTTCCCATAATGCTTGACTGAATGTGAACATCCTGTCTGGTGTAGCCTGTGCTTCCTGGCTAAGGTCTAACACTCACCCTATTCTGGAAAAGCGATGGGGGTTTTTGGTCTAGCTGAGTATGGGTATCTGAAGTAGTGGGATGACATGGCATCCAAGTCCGTGTTTAACCACTTAGTCAGAAAACAAGGTAATTAAAGGGTATTTTTCATACTGGGGTACTACTGGTCACCTGCAAGCTTCCTGAAGGACAGCTGCGAAAAACAACCAAAAAGTGAGGAGCCAGGCAAAGACCTGGGTGCTGTGGCTGTTCAGTACTGTTGCCTCACATAGGTCTGGGAGTATGATGGAGCATGGGGTTTGGGAGTATGACCAAGCCTGGGGTTTGAGAGTATGATGGAGCATGGGGTTCAGGGGTATGACCAAGCGTGGGGTTTGAGAGTATGATGGAGCGTGGGGTATGGGAGTGTGATGGAGCGTGTCATTAGGGAGTATGATGGAACATGTTGTCAGGGAGTATAATGGAGCATGGGGTCAGGGAGTGTGATGGAGTGTGGGGTCTGGGAGTATGATGGAGCATGTCATCAGGGAGTATGGTGGGGCATGTTGTCAGGGAGTATGGTGGAGCGTGGGGTCTGGGAGTATGATGGAGCGTGGGATCAGGGAGTATGATGAAGCATATGGTCTGGCACTATGTGGGAGCATGCATGTCTTCCCCATGTTGCATGGGTTACCTTGACATACCAGTCCAAAGACATACAGTTAGACAAGCTGGTATCTCTATATCACCCACAGTGTGTGATTATGTGTGCGCATGTAGGTGCCCTGCTATAGACTGGCATACTCTCTGGTGTGTACCCCAGCCTTGCCTCTGTGTTGCCTGGAATGGACTCTAGGGCGGTGCCTTATAAACCCTGAATGGGATACGTGGCTGCAAGTTGGATGGTTGAATGTTGAGACCCTTAAATATATAACTATAAACATGACAGTGGTATGTTCCCAGACTGCCAAACAACAGCTGTATGCTTACAAACAGTGCACTGAATTACAGCAAAGTCGATATTCTCTAGCACCAACTTCTGTTTGCTGTGGTATAAGTCCACAGGCTCCAAGCAGAGAAGCCAGACCCTTTTGGTGTCAGCTGGGACAGACTCTCTGATGCAATACTCCCCAGCGACTGGGACACATCAAGGGTATGGCACCTGTATCCATGGAAACTGTATACCTAGTAACAGCACATTTGTGTTGTCCCATAAGAAAAAATCACTGGTACCCTCCTAAAATTTTATCGCTGCTGTTCCATTTAACGCATGTTCACAAACCATCAGCTTAATATCAAAGTCATGTAGTCATAAATTAAGCGGCATTTTACACTCAGTGGCAACTTAATTAGACGCATCTAGCTTGTATCAAGTAGGAGCCACGTTTGCCTCCAGATTGCTTGAGCAATATTTAAGTTGTCCATTCAGAGAAGCCGTTCAGTTCTGTTGCCCTGAGCTGTTATTTTGGCTCTTACTACCTTCCTGTCTGGCTCATTCTCCACTGATACCTTTCATTAAGAAGGAATTTTCGCTCCCAGAAATAGAGCAGACTAGACATTTTTTATTTATTGCACCATTTTCTGTAAACACTAGCCCCTGCACTCTGTGAAAATCCCAAGAAGATGTCTGTATGTGAGATGCTGGAGCCAGCAGGTCGGGCGGCAACAATCACACCGTGTCCAGAATCATTTAGATCACACATCTTAGCCGTCGTAATGCTGTGCCAAACAGTAAGCGAACCTTGTGACCCTGTCTGCTTGCTGTATGTATTCATTTGTAGCCACAAGCTTTGCTATTTGCAGCATCAGGCTGTTTTCATCATCAAGCATTTGTGCCTAATACCTTGGCCATGGAGTATATACTGTATTAAGAGGTCTTATTTGGCAAAAGGATTTCTGATGTCTTCTTACATCTTTATAGTATTCTTAACCCTTTCGTGCATAAATAATCAATGTGTTATGGAACTGTCTAAGTATGTGGGCACCATGTATCAAAGAAGAAGAGATAATCAGCGATGAAATATACTTACCATGTGTTTTAAGTATGTTTAGTTAATTTATTCTTATATTTTGCTTCAGCATTATTATTGTCATTATTGGTGACAGCAATACTTGGTCAGTGTTTTCATATGCCATATGGGATTCTACTTGAGTTATTATCAACATCTTATATTTAACAAATATAGTCAACTGCCCACGAGTGTGTACACTGTGCATGAGTTAAAATGGCCTTCTCGAATGAGGACACAACACAAAGGTCACGCAATTCACCACGTTTCTCAACCTGCATTGAGAAAGACAGCATGATGAGCAGCCCATGGGTCATTGGAGCTCGCCCCTCCGCAGAGGGAAGGATGATTGGCTTGTCCTGAATCCATCCACGAATCAGCAGACCCGGCTCGGCATTCACTTTAATGCCGAATCAGCATCTTCATAAGGACACACAATGGGAGGGGAGCAGAGATCACATGCTTGTGTTTTTTATGTCTTCATTGATGCATCTTAAAGCAAAGTAGCGTGAGCACATTAGGGAGAGGGCAGAGCCCCCCATAGCCCCCCCGTACGACATCAAGACCTATTCATCGCACCACAAAAGCACGCATCTCCCACTGCCCGATTCCCTGTCAGTGTTCTTGGTGTTAAAATTGGCCATGTATATTTATCCTTAAAAAGGTTCATCATATTGTAATAAGGTGGGTCTTGTCATGCCTGCAACTGTCTAGCACTTCTGCTGCTTTTCACATAAATTTCATAACTCAGCTGGTAATATGTTACAATAAGTCCACCAATGGCGAGTGACTGAGCTGTGAAGTCTGCTGTTCAATTGGATGAAATTTCCTTCCATCTCCTCTAGGACACAGAATATCAGTCTCAGCATTTATTTTGGCTCAAAACGATGGAATTTTAAAAAAATCACTTCCTTTGATGTCAAGAAAGATACATTTTTTAATGATGTTCACCAAGCACCCCAGTACTGATCATATATTTAGGCAGCAGAAGTCATTGTCAAGGCTGCACTGTGTAACAGTTACAGGCGTGTAAACGTTGGGCCAGTCTGGCTCCTGGATTTGTGTTGTGGACAGTTACAGAAATTATATGTCCTGGGTCAATCTACTGCCTTTTTAAATAAGAATCCCAAAATATTCTAGAAGGGGGTGTATTTTTTATATATATGTGTGATATGTGCCACGCCCCGCTTGCCCGATCACCTCGTGTGCCACGCCCCGCTTGTTCGATCACCTCGTGTGCCACGCCCCCCTTGTTCACCAGCTGTTTCCTGTTGCCGTCATTAATCCAATGTTTTTAGTCCGCGTTTCAGTTTGTTTCCCCAGTCCGGTCATTGTATTGTCCGTAAGCCTTTTGCCTGCCTTGTTTATAATTAAATCCCGTATTCCCCGATTTCCCGTCTCTGCTCGTGCTTCCCTGGTGTTATGCATGACATACTGTATGTAGGTTATATAATTTGATGCAGTTGTTTCTGTGGGTTTAAATGTTTACATGTTTAATTATACAGATGATAATGATATATAGACATACATTTCTGAAATCGCAATATTTGAGTTGCCATGGAAACCATTTTTGTAAGACTTTTTGCCCCTTAATCCATTTCAGTGAGACAATACAAGCTGCCACAACAACTTTTGTTAGTATGTTCTAATTTTAATGTGCACCAAAAACACACATATATGCACACACAACAACATGCACACGACTGTGCGCTCATGAACACTACATATACACAAGGCATTTTGGCAGTGTAATTATAATAGAGTTTATGGCTTGTGCCAGGAGAAATGTCAGACCATGAAGGATATGCTGCAGTTATTGAAAATCAGTGTGTAGTATTTCAAACACTGAAGTGTCTTAGGCTATTGTATCATGATACAGACTGAAAGAGATTTGCTAACGACATAGAGTCATATAGTACTGTAGTACTGTGAGCATAACATTGTGAGAAACTATTCTGACATTCTAGATTGTTATTGGGGAACACTAGTCAATCAGTGGATGCAGGATGTGCTCATATTGATTATACTTTGACTCTTAAACGCTCTGTTAAATTTACTACTAGGGTTGGATATAAGTTCACCTAGTGCTCCAGGTGTAAAATCCAGCAAACAAAGGGATCCTCAGTGGAAAAGCCCCATTGCTTTAGTATACAACTTTGAAAAAGGGCATTGTAGATTATACAGAGAATATATAGATGAATACACTTCTATAGTGTAGTGTACTGTAGTATAGTATATTATAGTATAATGTATTACAGTATAGTATAGAGTATACGCAGAGTATTACAGTATTGCACATGACAGTGTAATATATTGGTGTAGCACTTCAGTCTAGTCTAGGCAGCATGAGGGAGTATAGTAGTATTGCATGACTGTGGAGCGCACTAGCAGAATGAGAGGGACTCAGTTTGTCTGTGTGCTGGGTTTGACGTTAACAGCCTCATTCTTCTCGACTTTCTTTGCGGACTCGACAGTCTCCTTGGCCGTCTCTTCAGTGTCCACAGCCTGGGCGACGCCCTTCGAGCGACTGGCCCGTTGTCCGTCCTTGACGGCGCTGCTGTGCACGCGGGTCTGGTAGGTGTAGGTCATGCCGGCCCCCACGCTGGGCAAAGCTGGGCTGGTGCTGAAGCGAGTTTCCTCCCCCTCCAACAGTTTCCTTGCAGGGGAAGAGAAAGGCTGACGGAAGGTCTTCCTCCACAGTGCAGCAACACGACCCATTCCGGCGTAAAGTCGCCATGCTTACTCTACCTTAGAAGAATTTCCCCATAGGGGGGGTCAATAAAAAGTATCTATTATTATTATTAATATTATTAAGTATCCATCTTTACAGGGCTGTACTGGGACAAGAATTCAACCCTGGACTTTGGGGTCCTCAACAGCTCCATGGTAAAAATCTGCTGAGTCAGAAAGGGGATCCAAATGGCAGATGGCTGGTCCAATACTGCACCTATATGATCCTCTTTTAATCAGTAAAACAATCACTAAGCTAAGGATCTTGGGCATAGGTTTGACATGGACCACCCCCCCCCCCCCCCCCCCCCCCCCCCCCCCCCCCCCCCCCCCCC
>JAODJW010000062.1:8332410-8351490 GCA_026777045.1 Hyperopisus bebe | reverse complement strand
TGCATACCGCATCAGTGCATACCACATACTGCAGCATTGCCTACTGCATATTGCACACTGCAGCAGCGCATACTGCCCAAATGTGCCAGCTATCATGAAGACTTCTAACAGAAGAGCCACATGAAAGCATATCTATAATTTGAAAGACAGTATGAGAACGATCCAACTTACTTTCTACTTTTGCAAGGCACTATGTGTATGTGTATGTCTCAAAGGAGAGCATGATGACAGATTTGAAAAGCACTCCATTGTGCCTGTACTCCCCCATGTTCATATAGCAAATAAAACATCACTTCATTTTCAAAATGCATCCTTACTTTTCTTGCTGCCCCTCCCCACAGGGTCTTCAGACATTGTGTGTGACCTGCTGGGCGCCAAGGGCAAGGACATCCTGTATATCGGCGATCACATTTTTGGGGACATCCTCAAGTCCAAGAAGCGGCAGGGATGGCGGACCTTCCTGGTGATTCCTGAGCTGGCGCAGGAGCTGCACGTCTGGACCGACAAGAGCAGTAAGTGGCCGTGTGACCACGTCAGCCTGGCCCCTGTGTGTGGTCATGTGATCTCTGACTTTCCCCTCTGTCTGGCAGCTCTGTTTGAGGAGCTGCAGGGCCTGGACATATTCTTGGCGGAGCTATACAAGTGAGTATGGTGAAAATACCTCCCACCTCCACCAGGGGGCAGCTAATGTCGACCCACGGCTGACATTTAACCTGCTGATCCTGTTCCCCATCTGTTTCCAGGAATTTGGACAGCAGCAGTAATGAGAGACCGGACATCAGCTCCTTACAGCGAAGGATGAAGGTGCGCCGTCCCACACAAACATCCGAGGATTCTTTTTTTCAGCTGACTCATCCTACTTCAATTAATGTTTATTGACTCACCTCAGTATTACTTAGAAATTAAATTAATGAGCATTGAGGTTTCTTGTAATATCAGGTAATGATAGTGACGACATGTATGAAATGAAACAAGCACCTAACGTTTGCCACCCTAACGTCACAGTTCACTCAAGCACCTTTTGTACCTCCAACAGCTTCCTTTTTAAAAGTCTGTTTATTATTATTTGTTTAATTAATGGTGTTATGCACCGTTGTCACACACCAGGGTTTGAGTATGCATGTGCTACCCCCAGTCCACAAACTAGGCAGGCCAAATTACCTGTAGGTGTGAATGATGTGTGTGCCCTGTGATGGGTTGGCACCCTGTCCTGGGTTATTCCTTGCCTTGCGCCAGTAGCTTCTGGGATGGAAGCGGGTATGGATGGATGGATGGATGGATGGAGTATTCCTGAATGATTCTTCTGTTTCTCAAAAGTCATGCTCGTTGTTATTGTTGTTTCAAAACCGATTCAGTTCAGTTCCACCAGGTTGCATGTTCTCCTCCTTGCAGAGAGTCACCCATGACATGGACATGTGCTACGGCATGATGGGAAGTCTGTTCCGCAGCGGTTCCCGCCAGACACTCTTCGCCTCCCAGGTGATGCGTTACGCTGACCTGTATGCGGCCTCCTTCATCAACCTGCTCTACTACCCCTTCAGCTACCTATTCAGAGCGGCACACGTCCTGGTGAGTACTCGACCCTTCCTGCCGGTACCCCGTCACACCCTCCTCCTAGTCCCAGTGAGCAGCAACCCCCGCCCCCCCCCGCGCTCAGACCTGCTGCCCCCTGTGTCCAGATGCCCCACGAGTCGACAGTGGAGCACACCCACGTGGACATCAACGACCTGGAGTCGCCCATGGCCACCCGCAATCGTCGCTCCCTGGACTTCTGGGACACGGAATGCCGTCGGCACCAGTTGACCAGGTCCATCAGCGAGATCCAGCCCCCGCACCTCTTCCCGGAGACCCCCCAGGAGATCACTCACTGCCACGACGAGGACGACGACGAGGAAGAGGAGGAGGAAGAGTAAGCAGCTGATTTGACCTGGCTTGGACGTCCAGTATTGTACTGGGGGAATCCCACTGGACGGGTTTCGGAGAGTCGGAGACAGGCATTTCCTACGTGACGGATGTGCCTTAACTTCCGAATTTTTTTTGCTGTGTGCCCTGGAACATTGTCCTGCCACTCAGCTACTCAAGTATGCACCTGCAGCTGTTTATTTGAATTATTTTTATATATATATAACTTGTTTTGTTTGCAATGTTCATAAGGAAATTACACGAGAAGTCAGATCAAATTCTGGAGGTCAGGATAGGAAAAGTTATGCCAATATATTCTTTTTTGTGTGGGTTTTTATGTGGGTTTGATTTCCACATGTATGTATATGTATATATGAAATACTTCTGCTGCATATCCCGTCACACAGTGACAGCAGCAAGGCTTAGAGACCCAGTTTGGTGTGGTAGTTACACACACAGCCCTCTGAAGGGCCTGGCTCGTGGGGCTGCACGGAGCTCGCAAACTGGAAACCGCCGTCCATATTTCCCAGTCCGCCAGCTGAACTCCACCTGCCTGGTATTCACTGCTCAGAAGAGGGCAGCACATAAACGGTTTTCATTTGATGAAGTGTTTACCATTAGAGTCAGAGGAAAACACCACAGCTCTTGAAATACAGCTCCTGCTATGCAATAGTGAAATATGAAACGTTTTGGAACGCAGGTGATGCTGTACTCTCTGGGAGGTGGAGTCAGGTGCCGACAGCTCATTGGCCCATAGCATGCCCCGCCCCCACCTCCTACCCAAAACATGATTGGGGCCAACTGTCATACTGCCCAGTATCATGGTTCCCTTTGCTCAAAACTGTGCTGCTTACAAAGCTGGGAGGAGCCACCAGATTGCATGTGTATAAGTACATACTGCTGTAGGCAGCTGGGGAGCCCCCAACCCCTAATACCCCCTAAGCTGCTAGCTCTCTGTCTCTGGGTATTTCTTTTCTGCAGCAGGGACAAAATCAGAGAACATAAACATTTTAATTTTTACTTTTCGTTCACTATTAACTTTCCATGCATGTTCCTGAGCTTGGGAAGTACACTGTGAAGTTCAGTTTTCCTTAAAGACAATGACAAGCGTACATCTTGCTTTTTGTTCTGGTGTAAAATTAAAAAAAAAAAAAACCTAACACATTTTTTTGTGTTTTTAACATCCATTTCTTACACTGGCAGCTGTAGTATATTTTCTATATTATGGTGTATGAGTATTAGTATTTTGTTGTGGTCTGTTTTTTTGCTCCTTTTTTAAAGAAATGCATAGTTGCTTATAGCACATAGGAAAAAAACGAGGATCAGCTTGTGTTAAATATCTCTTTATTGGACCAACAACTTTGACCAGCATACATATGTGGTGTGTATATATATATATATATATAGACACATATATACATACATACCAATACCAGTGTATTACTTACTGGTTGATACTGTGTAGGCTACATTACTGCTGTATCTCTCTCTCTCTATATATATATATATACATTCAGGATTCAAAATAGCAGCTGAAAATGCAGGACTTAATCTACAGGCTGTTGGAGCACCGTAAAAAAAAAAAAAAAAAAAAAAGAAAAAAAACAAACGGGAGGAAATAAACCAGACAGGTCTTGTGTTTTGAGTTCACGGCATCTTCACTCATTAACACTGATTCAAGCGAAGGGCCACCGTTTCACGCTCCCTTTTGTGAACCGTTGAAGGAGGAGGACTTGGTCTGTCCATCCTGCTGGAATTTGAAATTCCGGGTGCATAGACATTCTCATGTGCTCAATCTCCCAGAATGCACTGCCAGCAGCGAGACTGTAGGAAGGGTGGGTACCTGATGCAATCACGTGTGATTGTCCTTGCAGCTCGGTTAAAATATTTCATAAACTATACATTTTTGTTTTTTTTTTTAAGATGCATGCAGCACACCTTATAGACACTATGAAAATACAGATTCCAGGGATGAGATGCAGTTACACCATTTGACTAGTACCTAAGGAAACTGACCAGATGGACACCACCATGGAATGCAGGAGGGCATAAATTCTTTGGGGGGGTGGTAGTAATTGATAATTGCATAAAGTAAATTAGTTCTCTGTGTGAAAGAGTGAGAGATTGAGAGCAGTGGATTGGATCTCTTGGCTTAACGAAATGCCCGTTTATGCTATCAGCTAAAGCGATTGTTCCGTGTGTTCATCGGTTTACCATCCTCTCTGTCACACCACAAGGGTACCAGCAGATTTATCGTCCATTATTTATTATTATTATTATTATCATCACATTCATTCCTTCAAAAATCCCTGTTTCCTGCTGATTTGTTCACCAGCACAAACAGCTGAGTTTATCATAACCCCAATATGAACATTTTTTTTTTTTGAGGTCCTTCTCCAGCTGGTGTGCAGAACAGGAGTCCCCATGACCTCGCACCTCCGCACTGCCCAGGACACGGCCAGTTCCAGCCTGATTATCGTAGCTGCGTGTCGCTAGCGTTCGATAACAGCTCTGCATGCTCAATGCAAATCAATGCAGCCACAGGCTACTATAGGGGAGGGGGCTTTCGGTCATGCACCAAACGCTGCATGCAGAAGTGCCAAGGCTCCCCGGACCGGAACCGGACCAGGGTTAGGGCCGTGTAGCGACTGGAGGGGGGACCGTACTCGCACTATAAGTGCCATCTCCAGATTATGGTCATAAAGCGGGGATCACGATTGATCTCTCGCGGCTGACGTAGCAGAAGTGACAAGAAACCATGAGTTTGATCACTTCGACTGTGGACAGAAACTACATTGCATAAAAAAAGGACATTTATAACATGTAACAATCATTCAAATCATACTCTACGTAAATTGTGGTCCATTGCACTTGGTAAGACAATAATATGATTAAACAGGGAAAATAATTCAAACCTCACTTTAAAAAGATGTAAAGAGATATTGTACCATAAGCCTGATTTATCATGTACAGTAGGAATAAGATCTGTAATAATACAACTGTAAAACACCCTCACTTGCACATACACGAATGTATGCGGAAGTATGTGTGAATGTACATACATACACACATACATAAAATAAATAAATACACAAAAACATTCTTGGTTCCTGGTTGCCATAGAAGCGATATTTGGAACAGTCTTGACTCACAGTTTTCGCTCGTGCTGTTTTGCTTGTTCAGTCCAGTTTTCTCCTCCCTGAAAAGATAAGAGGGACCGGACTCTTTGGTTTGGGGCCTTACGTCTGGTCCATCCGGGATTCGGAGAAGGTATGAAGCCTGGCCCCAGGCACTGTAAGTTCCCACCATGGTGGGGCACAGGACACGGGGAAAAGTGAATGATACGTGTGCAGTACTCCCTCCCCGGCGCTAGATGGCACCCTCATTGTGCATAGTGTGGTTGGGTTTGGCATGCGCCAAACAGTTCTGCTGCTGGTTCAACAGGATCGCCGTCTCCTCTGGCAAACCGTCCTGAAGGTCTGTGAGAGTCAGTTCGATTTTGGTGTATTCGCCGTCCGAGGACTGAGGCGTTTTGTCCATTCGGGATGCCATGAGGGCATTCTGGTACTGCTGGCGGGTGACCTGTGTGACACAGATACATATCACCTGCTAGAATGACAACACGGGGAGGCAAACTCCGGCCTAGAGTCTCCAACAATGCACAAAGACACATCTGTAGGATCAAGGGCGTAGGTTTGGTTTCAATACTGGTAGGGATCAAATCGGTCTGGACTCCCCCGCCCCCTAAACACACATGGTACTTCCACATTACTGGAAGGGAAATAGCCCAACTGCCCACAAAGAGCAGCCACCCATAGCAAGCCCACTGAGCCACACACTGTCCACTAGAGATCAAGGCAGCAGACATTCATGAAAAATCCCAGCCCGTCCCGCAGCAAACATCCCCAGGGCGGAAGCCGCACCTTGATGTATAGCAGATCGCTGGCGGCCCGGACGGAATAGTCCGGCACGTAGATCTGCAGGAAGGCGTTCAGCTGGTTGTTGCTGCTACCCAACGTAGGTGTCCCAGCGTCCAGACGCTCCCCGCGGTTCAGGGAGTCCGAATGGTTCAGCCCGAAAGGCCTCGGTGGGGACTTACTCTCTGCGTGGCACACAGGATAGAGCGCGGTTGGAAGAGAAGGGAGGTAGACCAGGTAGCGCACACACACACGGAGGCAGGGGTGCTGCTAGAGATTTTGGGCCCCGTGAAAGTATGTCGTATGGGGCCCCAATCCAGAAAAATCCAATTAAGTTCCAAATTTTTCAGAACCCTTGAAATCGACTTAACTTTCCATCTTTTACGGTGTCCCCAGTACGATGAATACTAATGGCAGGTAATTATTATGGGTCAGCGAAAGTGTGCGACAGGGTAGAGCAACCCTGTTCTGGGAAAGCCAATCTCCAGAGGGTTTTCTATCCATCCCACCTGATATGTTGCTATCTGCCCGAGATCTGGTGTGGTTCACCAGAGACCAGGTAGGATAGAAACCCTGCTGCACACTGGAACACCAGGATCAAGGTTGTAGACTATGGCTGTGTAAAACACGTTGAAGTGCAAAGGTGTAGCCCAGGGGTGGGCAATCTTATCCAGAAAGGGCCCTTATGTATGCAGGTTTTCGCTGAAACTCCTTAATTAGATTACTAATTAGAGGACTGATTGGCTGAAGAGTCTTCACGCCTGGGTTTGAACAGCTGACCAAAAGGTTATCCCAAAAACCTGCAAACACACTGCCCCTTTCTGGATAAGATTGCCCACCTTCGCTGTAGACCAAACACATGGAATACACAGTGCAGTGTAACAGTGTAAGCTATGGGTAAGGAGGTATACAGAATAGTTTAAGTCACATTACACTTTATTGTTTTTAGTAGATACATTTATCCAGGGTCAGCCAGTCACTGGAGCAATTGGGGGGGCAAGCAGTGACTCAGGGGCCAAGCAGTGAAATCACTGTGTTGACTCTGGGATTTGAATCCACAACTTTCCAATAATAGGAACAGCTTTCTAACCCAGTGAACCACACACCACTGCCAAGTAGCCAGTGGTAGAAAAGTGCCTAGAATGCAGCTGGACAGACAGATAAATGTTACAGTGTATTCACTGGGCAGGCAAAGTGCAGTGTTCTGTAAGAGATGTACCGTGTGCGACACGGTATGACATGCAAACTACACATGTACAATTAAAACAGGCAAAGTAACAGTTCAGGAAAAATATCACAACAGAACCATCATTTATACTAAGAATAAATAACAGCATATGAAATACAGAGGGAGTCTCATCAGTTTAGGTAAGTCAGCAGCATTTTCTGCGATAACCTTCATGAAAAATGTGCTCCGTACAGTTGTGGCAAAAGATTGTACTATTGTCTCATTCCTGGACACACGGTGGCGCTCACAGTTCATGTAAGTGCTAGAAGCCCTTGAATTACATTCGGTACATCAAAGGCGGCTAAAAAATGCATTGGCATGACGACCCACTTTCCAGTTACCCTGAATAAGCCAGTGGTCCCCTGATACTGGAAGACAGGCTGTCACTCAACCGGACTTTCAGAAAGGCGGGATGGTGGTGAAAAAAGTGACAAACGCGCAAGACCTTCTCTTTTTAATTAAACACAGATTATGTTTTCCACTACTTAAAGCGACACCTGCCAAGGTGGGCACAGAAGCAGCAATTTGGCTGGAATGTCTCTAATCCGGGTCGGGGTGTGTGCTGGAGGCGATCCGGTCCACGCAATGCAGCGGGCAGCCAATGGGGACGCTCCACTGGAGCAACCCCCCAGGGGCCAATGAGGGCTGCCGGAATCAGGGCCACCAGATTCTCGTTCGAGAGGCGCTGGCCGAGTGCGGCCGTAACCCACAGCGAGACATGCGGCTGCAAAAATGAGGTGAGGAGGCGGGCCCCGAGCCCGTCATTGGACGGCCGATGCTGTCAATCAAACAGAACGAGCAGCCTGACACACCCTGAGGGACAGGTGGTTGGATGGCATCCTGGGAAGGTAATTAAGGGCTCATTTCCATTCTGAAAGGCCTCAAGAGGCAACTGTTGCCAGGTCTCCGGCTGCGCTGAGGGGATTTTCGGTCAGGGATGAGATGAGATGGAAATGATGCCTTTTTTTTTTTAGTAAGGGAGAGCAGAGAGGGAGCGGAAAAGGACATGCCGGCGACAAGCAGATACAGTACCTGGAGATCCAGCCAGAGACTCCGCCCTACTCACCACGAAGGTGCGAGAGAGTGAGAGAGGAACTGGAGGGGGGAGGGGAGGGTCATGGGGGGGGGGATGTAGGGAAGAGACTGTCACCAGAGAGAGGACGAAAAAGGACAATGCTACCACGCTCCCAAACTGTTCCCCCACCCAACACACAGGAAAGCCACCGTCAGTGTTTGTCACTCGCTGCGATCGTGCATAATGAACGAGCGAAAGCGAGCAGCAGACACTCACGAGGGCCAACCGTCTCGCCATCAGTCCAACGGGGGACGACATCAGAGCGTGTGGGACTGCAGCCGGTCAGACACCACAAACGCCGTGATTTTAGTGCAGGGAGTACATTCCAAGTGTTGAACCAAAGCACCTCATTGAGTGAAACGTAACAGCACCAGGAATACTGAAAAAACCGGCTGACGTTTCTCCTCATTGCGTAAACGTTTTGCATTATAGTGTACTTACAGAGATACTTAGTGAAAGAATCCTTCAACTGGAACTACAGTAGCGTCCTAATCACAACACTGGGTGACCACCTAAATCAACGTCAGGTGAGACACTAAGAGCTCTTTCAGGTTTTATAAACTACTTTAAAACTGAAAGGCTCTCATGCTCGGCTAAATAGATCAGTTCTTCTTGGGCTTTGACTGGTTTCCTTGATTGAAAGACTCATCCAACTGTTGACACGTGCATGATTATAATCAGCACACAGCAAGAACTCAGTGCAAAAATGATGGTCTTCTTAATTGCCAGAATAGTTTACAAGCCCTGTCCTAGCACATAATGACCCCCCCTGACACGGATTAGAGGGTCACCCCATCACACACCACGTGCAGTACCTGTCCCACTCACTGTAATAAACCCAGGTTATGTTCACAGTACGTGGAGCGTATAGGACAGGCCTACCTGGACAGGTGGTCAGTGCCAGCACCCCGTAGTAGGAGAACGCCCCAGCTTCGAACTTCATGCCTTCTTTTCCTGCTTCTACCTCCACCTTCCCCTGGCCAAACGAGGGGAGACATGCCATTTAGTCAAGAATGTCAAACTTGGCAGTGCTGGTATACCAAACGAGATGGCACACCAACAGGAAGATAAGGTTTGCTTAAAGTTTGGGGCTTGGGGTGAGATGGTGAGCAGAGTGACACGGAGTTGGGAGTATGGAATGGGACTTTTTGGGAGACTGAAGGAGAGCTATGAACATAAAGGACAGCCATATTGGGTTTAGTGCTGGAGTGGGGAAGCACAAATGGGCATCAAGCAACCATGGCGAGAGACAAACAGGGGAGGTTTGTATAATAAGAGAAGTTTTTATAATATTAGAGCATCTAGCTTTCCTACTTACAATAACATTACAAATCAAAACGTGACTTTATCAAATCCCTCGACAAGGTAGTGTAATTTGGACTAGGTTCAGCAGCTATTTTCTGTGTTCTACATGGTCGGTGTTGAAAGTTTGGCCCGTAAAGCACACGCAGCAGGACGTCGAGAACCGAGTTCAGGACCGTGTGGTGGAACCTGACCTGCATGATGAGGATGAAGTAATCCACGGGCTTGTTGCGGTGGAAGAGGTAATGTTCGGCCATCTTCTTGTTCTTCTCATCGTACTTTAACTCCTGGATGACGCTGGGGTGCTTGAGAAGTCGCAGCAAGATCTTCTCGGACATGTGGGTGGGCCCGAAGGGATCCACTTCTGCTCGTTGAGACCGTAACTGCTTTAGCTGGTTGGCATTTCTGTTTTTAGGCGGCTCCAATAAAGAGCGCGACTGCTTGCAATTCCTCACCTCTTTATGGTGGTAATTTTTTGATCTATTTATATTCTCAGGCAGTTCTCAGGAGTACAACAGCATTTACTTTTCTAGTACACACAACACTTAGTCCTCGGTCCATAAACTACAATTCAGTGGGTACATAAACATCCATGAAACCTATTTAGCTTTTCATAAGAGAAAGGGCTTATGGGAAATGTAGGACTAGAAACCAAAAAAAGGCTTCTAATGCATAAGCAATAACTGTGCAGTTTTGAAAACACATCAACTTTCATTGAACAGTATAAAAAGCACGCAGTAGACATGCATGCTCTGCAGAGGACATTAGTCAAGCTCTCCAACAGTTTGTCTGAATAAAAATTCCAACAGAATTATCTGGTTGTGATGTTTTTTCCAGATTTCAAAGTGTTTTTGGATAACAAAACCCAACATATCATTCTTGGGAAGATTTGGACTTAATGCTCCGTATCATAATATTGTTGTCACACTGTCCTGATCTGCCCTGACCACTACGATAATAAAAGGAAACTGCCACAAGCTCCTTTACGTCAGTGACAAGACTTCCTGTGTAACGCATGCGGCAGAACGTCCCACTTGCCTGTTGCTAGGAAACGCAGCGTAGCCAGTAGAAGTTGAGGTGATATTTTAACCTTCATCTCATTGTCTGTAGGCTTGAAAGCTGAGAAATCCTGCTTCCTCTCTCGATGAGTGATCTTCTTCTTAGTTTTGTTGTCAGCTACAGAAAAGAGGGAACAAGGGCATGAGGAGAACTGAGGAGGAAAGGAAGACAGATCCCCATAGGGACTCTGAGTAGTCCAGGTCTTAGAGGGAACTCCATTAGCTAGGTTTAGGATTTAGTGTAAACACACTCATAAAAATGCAAGTTTCGCTTCAGGTAAATGTTCTAATAATCTAAGAGTAATCGTGAGTGGCTGACTTATGACCTTTATCTTATAATATACACCGCTCTGTAAAAGTTTGGTAAGTTTGATAAAAAATATTATTGGACCAACAGAACCAATTTAATGTGCATTTAAACAAAAATAGGCAGGTGCATAAATTTGGGTGCCTCAAAGAAATAATCCCATTAATATTAAGTAGAACCTCCTTTTGCTGAAATAACAGGACTGGGATGGCTATTCTAGAACATTGTACTTGTGCCTCTGCATGAATTCCTTGGTAGATTTAGTGCTTTGGATCCTTGTCCTGCTGAAACATCCAACCCCAGCGTAACTTCAACCTTGTGACTGGCTCTTGAACATTCTTGTCAAGAATCTGCTGGTACTGGACGGAAACGGCTTCTTGCACATCAACCTTCCGCCAAGCTGTTCCCAGTGCTAAGTGCGCTGGACTGTGGAACGACGTACAATGACACCATCAGCACCCAGATGTTGTTGTAGCTCTCTGTAGGTGGTCTGTGGTTTGTCTGTGACCTTTCTAACCAGCCTTCACCAATGCCTTACAGATATTTTTCTTGGCCTACCACATCTTTCCTTCACAAGGATTGTTCCTCTGGCCTTCCATTTCCTAACTACATTTCTTACTGTGGAGACAGACAGTCCAAACCTTTGTGATAATATCTTGTACCCTTCTCCTAATTCATAACGACAAATTATCTTAGTTTTTAGGTCAGTAGAGAGTTCTTTAGAGGTTCCCATGTTGCCACTCTCTAAGAGAGAACCAAGGAGAAGCACAACTAGATTACCTACATTAAATAACCTTTTTCATGATTGGACGCATCTGCCTTTGTAGTATAATTATGGTATAATGAGCTAATCAAAGCAATTTTGTCTTGCAATGTGTCAGCACTGAATGACTACAAGTCTTCAAATTAATGCGATTAAAAGGGTCCCCAAATTTTTGCACATCTAATTCTTTTTATATTTTATTTTAATTTCATTTCATTCTCAGTAATGCTAAACTGAGAATTTCGGTCTGATAAACATCCCCTTGTATATATTTCTTTAGAACAAAAATGGCATATTGCTGTAATCGACTCTCATGAAGACAGAGCAAATTATCATGCAATCTCGTGTTATTGTAGCATTTTTGCAACCGTGCACTATGATGGCTTGGTAGATTACTGGATTTAATTCTGCATCCAGCTGTGTATCTCTGGAGGTTTCAAGTTCTCTGCTGACACATAGGTCAGAATCTCCTCTCCCATAGGTCAGAATAGGTCAGTTCTCCTCTCCCATAGGTCAGAATCAAGTAGTGTAGGTGGATTGTCTGTAAATCTTGCTCAGTGTACGGTTATGTGTGTTTGTCCTTAGATGGACTGACACCCTGTGGACAGGGTGTCCCCTGCCCCGTTCCCTGCGCTTGGTTCCAGGCCTGCCATGAGTCCGCACTGGATAAGCGCATATAAGAAATGGATGCACTGGACAGAAGACTGCAGAGCATATTTCCCTCTATCAAAAAATACAATGAACATTCTAGGTGTTGTGAAATTGTCCAACCCAAGCTTCTGGAAAAGATTCCCTGCTCCCTGACGGAAGGTACCTACTATATAGGTCTGTCTCATCGAGGATCTCCGACTTGATGATTTCCTCAATAACGTCTTCCAGAGTGACGATGCCCAGGACCTCGTAGAATGGATCGCCCTCTCCCTCATTGTTCACCCGCTGAACAATGGCCAGGTGGGACTTTCCTGAGCACAGAGAGGGAGTTTCAGAAGCAGTACAGCATGGTGCCCATGCAACACGGGGCAATCACAGCCACAAGTGTGATGGAACGTTGTTTTGGTACATCATGCAAGCTTTTGTTTGTGTTGGTTCTTAAGCTATTGACGTGTTCTGCTCTTTAGCTATTGGCAGGCATTGACATAACTGGTACGCAAGTACACATTCGCATTTAAAAGTGATACGTGCGCCAATCGATTGTTGTAACAGCGTGAATGCGTACGTATTCTATGTGCATTTGTGCCGATATGATAGGAAATTATTGTGGATTTTAACCTCTATACCGCAAATGAAATATAAATTAGCATATAAAGGTTAACTTGTGTACCAGTTATGTCAATCCCTGGCTACTGGTATTCACTGCCAATTATTCTTCTTCACTTATTCTCGTACAATTACTGAATCATTCGATATCCACTTCTGTTTACAATTCAAACTGAAGGTGGAAAATCAGGTTGCCACAAACATCATTATTACAGCGTGCCAATTTGTCGTTCTGCGATGAGTGAAGTGAGACCGACTGATACACCCTCAAGCAACTCAAAGGTACCAGGACCAAAAAATCTGCTGTTACTTGAAAATCGTGTTTGTGTTTTTAAATAGAGTGCAGACCAGGAAATGGCTGTTTCATGGCAACTCGCTGCTGTCCACCTCAGGGACAGGGTCATAAAATTGGATGTGCTGATAACAGCAGTCGAGAAATCACACAAACAAGCCGCTCTATGGCCGCACAGACGGCTATCTGTCCGGTTTTCTTTATAAATTTCTCAGAATTCCACATCTGGGTTCCCAGGACCCTCTGCGAGTAAAAAAAAACTTCCAAGCAAAGACTCAACCAAATGCTAAACAAATTCTTTTCCCATTCTCAGCTAGCAATCATTTAAAAGGAATTTTCCAGAGTGGAGGCTAATATTAGACCCAAAATGAAGTTTCCATTCCTCTTTGGCCATGTTCTCACTGACGGAACGGCTGTGGGGTCTGATTGGATCTGATAGGCTCTTGTCGACTCGTTTGCATGCAAAGAGGCGGAGATTAAGCAGCCAGCACCTGGGACCCGTGTGGACCAGGTCCAAGTAACCGCATGCAAGAAAGAGTCGGCTCTGTCTATACCTGAACTTTACCCCCCTCCCCCCCAGCCAAACCTCATGACCCCGACAACTCCCCAAACTCACGATGGACATGCTAGAGTTCAATGAGCAACAAATACTACCATTTGTCTACTAGCAGGCTGGACTTGCCTTCAAAATCTTCAAAACCCCTAATGCTGCTTTGTCAAAGTTCATCATTCACATTAAGCCTCAACTCTTAAATCGAACTGGAAGCAGCTTTTCATAAAAGCATCTGTTAAATAATAAATGTATATTTACACATATACTTGTATTTATAGAACCAGTTAATAAATGTTTAGGAGTTTGAAATACACCATATCTCCCGTTGGTGTCAGGTCACGCTCTTCAAAAATGCCACATCTCCATCGGTTGATAACGTACTGTAGCTTGGCTGGAAGTGATACCTAAGCAAAGGTGCAACTCCACCGGTAAAAAGAAATGGCACCTGTAAATTTAAGAAAAGCAGAAGACACAAGGCTACAACATCCAAGGTGGATTGTGGTGTGGGTCACCAATATCTTTAACTGATTTCCAATAGGTAACTTTATCGGTTGAACAGCCAATGAAAGACAGTGCACAATAATCCCCACCTACTTTGTGTTTAAAGCTTCATTTCTTCGAACAGATCAAATCAAGCAAGCATGTGATTTGGAAACATGTTGATACAGCAGGCCAGGGGGATTGTGTAGTTGGTAACAGACAATATACAGGCTATCTACAATGCATTTAGGCATTTTCTGAAAATTTGTCAGAGTTTTCTTCAATTAGGCTAAACAGTTCTCCAATCTAGCTATAGCTAAAGATGTATCCCAGCCAATGGGACAGAAAATCAGAGACACATAGACAGCCAGACTCATAAGACCCACTAGCTTGGTTCAGTCTGGCGCGAATGCATGCTGACCATCATCTCCACTAGCACCGAAGACCAGCACCGAAAAACTCAGTAAGTGTCCAAGGTGATTTCACTAGAACTTGTTACGCACCTTACAGAGTGTTCAGGATGGCTGATTACTTCTTCTAACAGTCACTGAAGAGGATTGACAGAGAAACAAGCTCCTCTGCATAGGATGGGACGGCTTGCCCAGGCCTTTGACTTCCCAGGCTATTTTTTGTGAGGCCTCTGGACATAACAGTTTAATATAAATATGGTTCATATGCCATTAACCTGGCCTGGGAAATAACAAGCAGACATGGCAGACAGAGTGTGGAGGGAGGAGTCACATCACAGGAATCAACCAATGAGAATGGCGACAATGCGGCAGAGTTCGCTATTGGCCGTAGGATTTTGGAGATCAGCCTTGGGCCTGTTCCACCGGAAGGAGATGCTCAATAGACAGACCGTGTTTATCACATTCAGTTACGCTCCCAGGTGAGAAGGATGTGATCCTGCAGGGAAACAATACTGTTTTTTAGTATTTTTAGCTTGTCATGCAAAAAATTTAAAGTTTAATAGGATTAACTAATAAAGCAAAAGTGGTTAAGGGAAGTAGAGGTGCTGCATAGCTAAAGGCTAAAGAGCAGTTTAAAAGAACTAAATTTATAGAGGAAAGCTCAGTGGCTTGCATTGTTGAATCACACCTCCAAGGTTTGGGTTTCAAATCCTATGCATGTTCTCACGGAGTCATGTGGGTTCACTCTTACAGACCAAAGACATCCAGTTAGATCGATTGCCACTGCATGCGAGTGGGTATATACAGCCCACCGACGGACTGGCATCTCATTCATCATATACCCCTGCCCTGGACTACCTGGGTTAGTCTCCAAGGCCAGGAAGCTGGATGGATAGATTCACTTACGCAATAATGGTCAAAGCAATAATAAAAAATATGCTTACACAATTAACCTGTAAATTGACGTTTAGGGTTATGGATACATTTCCGAAACTTCTTGATTTATCGGAGATGTAAAAATGATAATCAGAGCAGCACAGTCTCGTAAAAATGGTGCCCAAATCCCCAGAAGAATAAACACCTTGTAAATACGGTAGAACATTTTGAAGATTATTTCCAAAAAAAGAAATGTTCTGGTTTAAATGTCATGCAAGATAGTTTCGTTTTCCCAAAAATGACAGTGGACAATGGAAAATGTTTTTTATACCAAAAGAGTGCAGCGCATACATGGCCTATTTATGTCACTTTGGCTTCTATAATTCTTCCATAATTTAACCCATGGGATGAGAAACACTGGCTTATAAGTATCACGTTGTCATATTTCAAAGACACTCCCCCCCCCTCCACCCCCCAGCAGTAAGGCTCCGCTCCCTCAGAAGAGCCAAGTGTGTCGAGCTGCCGTGAGCGGGCAGCGAGAGAGAGACCCCCCACCCCCGCCTCCTCTGCATGGCACAATGACCTAGATATACAGAAGAGGCTGCGGCTCGCTCGCTCGCTCACTCGGGCGGGCGAGCGGACAGGCGGCCGCTTTCATTCTCCGCGACGATCGCCCCAGGCTCCAGGGGCCGAGAAGGGGGCTTACAGGGGAACTCTGCCACGAGCGCTCAGCTGCACGCCCCCCCGGCGGCGTCCCCGTGTCTGAAGGGCGTACCCAGAATTAGCTACAAAGAAGCAACAGAAAGTAACATACCCACCCTCCCCACGATATCGCAGTTCCCCTGGGGACAGCAGAAATCCCTCACCGGGCTCGGCACCTGAGCAGCCGACTACGCCAGCGTCCTCGCGGTAGGGTGGCACCTCGCCTTGCTGGGGCAAACAAAGTCACGTCTGACGCTTTCCGCCTATCAATTCCAGGCCCGGTGAATAATTGCTTATTTTAGCCGTGCTGCGTATAACCCACATCCCTGAAACCTACTTCAGCTGACATTGTTACATTTAGATGCTGTGCCAGATATATATATATATATATATACACATACACACACACACACACACACACACAAACCTCCCAATTGGCAGAACTACTCTTGTTGACCAGGCTACCCGGGTCCGACAGAAGCCATCACTGATGAGATTTAACCTGATTAATTGATTAATCTGAACTAACCGACCAGTTTGCAAGTATGTCCCATTGTCTACAGTGTCACAAGACATCAAGACGACCAATATCGAAGCTCAGCTCAGCCCCCCCCACCCCCCACCCAACCCACCAATAAATAAGGAATTCATCAAAACGGATCGTATCACGCCAGGGACAATTCTAGGATTTTTTTTTTCAAGGTGGGGGGCATTCGAGGGTCCACAATTCATACCGAGTAGGCAACCTTATCATTAGCCAATGATGTGTTTGAAATGCCGAATGACAGGGGAGGGGGCACTGCAGGGGCCAATTAACATTCAGCTCTGGCCAGTGCCCCTGTGCCCCACCCCAGGATCTCGCAATTCAGTGCTGATTGGTAGCATGTTGTTTGGTTTTCTTGACGCATCCCTCAATGCAAACCACAGCAATGACCTGGTTACCATTAATTACCAACCTCTGTCTGAAGCAGCATTGTAATATAAGTGCTAACAAGGCCGGATAGACGTGAAAGAGAAGCAGCTCCCTCCATTCTGGGACACAGCAATGCAGGCCTGGGCGGTATGGCGCCACCACCAGGCCACAAATGGTATTCAGAATATGCATTACCATAGGACTCATTTTAGAAGATTAACTACTGGCATTAGAGAGTTATGTAGGGTTCACACTAAACACGTGACACGGGTGTTTAATGTAACTGCATTACAAAGAATGTTTCTTTATATACCTCAGTATGCATCGTCTTAAATGTTGGCAGCTTAAAAGCTGCCTTTGTTCCTGAGGAAATAGATAGGACAGACAGACAGATACAGACAGATAGACAGCCAGAGACCCCTCGCACACATACAATACCACAGCATGCAGAGGTCAAAACCTGCCTGAATTAAACATGCATGACATCATCAATTCAAACAAACTGATCTGATGCTATTAAGCAGATGAATGCAGGCATATGACATTTTTTTTATGTTTATATGCATATTAAATTCCTTATAATATTGTTTATGATGAAGTTACTGGCTGGAGGCTGGCACCAGGCTTCTCTGATGAACCGCGGAGCCAGATGAACCTAACTGAGTTCTCCATGGCCAGACTCAACGCACCTAATGCTGCTTAATCCTCACCTCTTCGTGCAACAGGTGCATGTTTACCCAACTCAAGTGAGACATGAAATCAGACGTCACGAAAGCAGAATTAATGCACGAAACCAACTAAAACATCATTGACCACAAATGGTGAAGTTCAAGCTGATATAAGACAAAACCAGACTGTACTATAGCTCAGGCAACTTAGTATCTTGTACAGGTCAGACTATTAATGTGCAGAATGGGTAGTTTAGTATAGTTATAGTACAGTTTGTCAAAAATTTGTCTGAAGAAAGAGGTTGGAATGTTTCACACGATTAAGTAAGAAAGAGGTGATTCTCTGAAATCGAGCCTGCTAGGGATCTCATGGCTGTGGATGCTGGGCTGAATGACCAGCTGTGCGTACATACGCACCCACAAGTTTGACCAGCTGGCCTCCTGCGATAAGCTCACTTAAATCACCCAGAATCCCTGGCAGGACCAGACAGCACCAGAGCGGGTCTGGACCCAAGGCTACAGTGGGCGCTTCCCCAATCTCCCTGCAGACTTCAAAGGAACACATCACTTTGTTCTCACCAAGAAGAGGACAATCTGTTCCAGGGAGCTTGTTCCAGTCCCCTTTATAAATTACTGGGCCAGTATTTGATTATTTATTGTTTTTTATTTAAATTTTCAGTTGCAGTTCAATAACCAATAAACTGTTCTTGAGTATTGAGTTTTTTTTCTTTACTTTGTTTTTAACCCTAGAGATAATGTTTAATACACAGATATACAGTGATTGGAGTCATTCAGATGACCTAAAAAATAGGTCTTGCTTTGATGATCTTAGATATCTGAGGATATTTCCTTTGAAGGATGTTACAGCTTGCAGGCTGCCCTGCCTTTATGAAAATCCATAGACCCATTTCACTGTGATCGATATTCCGAGGAAATTCCCACAAAGTAGAATCAGACAATAATGGCATCGCCTTCCAGTTCAGGGACTGCTTTCACTGCTATAGTGCCTAAGTATCAAAGGTCATCAGAGGTCATCCACAGCCCGTTGGAGAGAATCATGCCAACGCATTATTGTCAGCGATGAAATTTATCATTTGGTTGACAGACAACACTAAGGTGCCATTTAAACCACCAACAGAAATTTTTAAAAACAGCACTGATAAACGATAGTGTCATTTCTTGCATATTTACGCAAACAAAACAACTTTGAACACCTGCTCGTGAACATTAACAAGAGAGCTCAGCAAACAGGTAAAGAATCTACTTGCTAATAGAAAATGGTAAATGTATTTTACATAGTATTTTATGCTGGAAAATTCAGTGATAACCAGATTTCCTCGTTCACATCTCCTAACTGTCCCCGATTAAGCTAAATCA
>JAODJW010000062.1:8320435-8332310 GCA_026777045.1 Hyperopisus bebe | reverse complement strand
ATTTTATGCTGGAAAATTCAGTGATAACCAGATTTCCTCGTTCACATCTCCTAACTGTCCCCGATTAAGCTAAATCATTAAGCTAAATTAAAGTCAAAGCTCACCACCCTAATTAGCGCAATTACGGTGCCATTTAATAACCCATTTCACCACTAGTGAATCTGTCATATAAAAGAAGTAAAAAAAAAAGACAGCTGACACTAAAGTAAGCCTTCTAAGACAATTCTAAAACTGCATATTTCAAGTGCCGCTCATTTGATTGATGTTGATCATTTATCATTAGCATTGTATAGCAGAACCAGTTTGATGAGATTAACTGATTTCACTCCAAGCTTATTCATTTCTAAATATCACGATGAACTTCAGTACTTCCTCTTATCATGTTGGACATGTGGGTGACATAGTGGCTCAAAGCAACCTCTGCGGTTTGTGGTTCGAATGCTGCCACCGCTGTCATCAGACGTCCCCTTCTGCAGTCCAAAGCCATACATCACTGTCCCTAAAATGACCACAATGTTATCGAGTGTCACCTGTGACGGACCGCAATCCCATCTATGGCGCTTACCGGCCTTGTACCCTATACTGACTGGGAGAGCCTCCAAGCTTCCCACCGTCGGACCTTGGGTAAGCAGTTGGAAAATACATGAATATTGGATACTTTAGAGGTAATGTATGGTTGTAGCGCTTCCTCTGCTCCTGCACCCACAGCACTGTGGACAGTCAGCTATGACAGTCCAGCTCCAGGTGGAGACAGATGCTGATCAAGACCATGTGATCAGGTTATGATGCTCGCTCCATTCTTACCTTTGCATCGATGGCTGCCCAGTTTATGAGTTGTTTAGTAGGTATGTTAGTAGATAAGTTTTAATAATTAGACCTTTGCTTATGAAAAGTGGCAGTGATGTCACACGACAGTTGCACACAAAACTTAAATGGGTTACTGGTTCTCATTTACCTCCATTATTTGCTATTACCGTGGTACTTCTGCATTTGTGTTAGGGCATTGTCACAGCATTTTATCTTACCGTTGTGCGACTAATGATTTTATGATCTAGAGCTGTGTGTATTTATGACGCAAGACTCATTAATACTCTTCAGGTCTGCTATTGTGTGCATCTTTGCATTTACTACAGTGTGTTTATGGCACAAGTCTCATGAACGCTTTATGGTCTCCTGCTGTGTGTATTTATGGTGTAATCCTCATTAGCGTACAGTATGGTGTAATCCACAGGAGAACATTGTCGGCCAACTACTATGTGGTTTAGGCTCCGCCCCCTGCAACCCTGAACAGGATTGGAAGATGGAGGGGTGAATGTTCTGTGGGGTTGATTACGTGCCATGTAACACTGTTTTCACTTTGATGTGAGAGTGCTGGAGATTCTTTTGTAGGGAAGACGTGGGGGTCCTTTCAACTGCACATGCAAACACTTTCTTGTGTCTTGGACGACAACTTTCCTTTGTCCTCTTTTGTTCTTTCGTAACCTTGAGTAACGTCAACCTGCACACCAGCAGAGGTGGTGCTGCATGACTGTCTTTGTTCCAAAATCCACAACAGCACCACTCACGAGCCGAAATAACCTTGAATTTTAACGGGAAAGATCTCTCCAGGAAACCAGTAGTGCATTCTGACCTGTATCCTCGATCCTTGCAAGCACGATGGCAGTTTTTTGAAGAACGGAGTCAATGTTCTCTGGCCTGAAGAGGGTTACACCCTTACCTCAATGCCTGGTACACAGATCTCTCATTGTCCCTGTATGCTCTCACTTATGAGAGACACCAAGTGGACAAATTTCTCCCCAAGGGTAAGACATGTCCCCGATCAATCTGCTAATTTCATTGGCGTACAAAAACGATCAGCTTCTCAATATTCACAGGAATATGATTTAATTATATCGTACTGAAAGAGGCTGGCTAGTGTGGCTTTCAGGTGAACCTCTGAATATTTAAGCTTGATTTATGTTCCTCATTTGTTTCACTAATCTGTTTAAAGTCCATTTCCTGTCGTACCAGAATTTGAAGAATGCAGGCTATGTCAGAAGCTGACCCTCCAGAGGGAGTTCTACCCTTTATGGACGAGGAACCATTGATTAAATTAAACCTATACGGTACCAAGGTCACACTGCCTTAAAGGCTCTAAATATTTAATTCAATGGGTGATAAAAGAGCTGAATAATCCATTCAAGTCCTCTGTAAATGTTGTTTTTGGCTGCCTACATTGTTATGGTCATAAAGAGTCAACGTCAGTGGACGCCTACAGTCTAAAGGCTTGTTTATATCATAGAGAAGCAAAAGATCTGAAGAATGTGGCACAGCCAATGAGAAAAGAGGGTCAGAATACAGACAGGGTCAGGGTAAACCTAATGTACGGCGGCTCAGCAACCAATAACCACATCCCAAAAAAGTACTATGACATGACTGTTCATACACTTCGTATTCCTTCAGATACTGGGAAATAAAAAATGAAACGAATATGTTTTTCACTTCCTGCAAAGAACAAAAATGGAATCTGAAGGGTGAATCTGCAGGGGGGGAGGGGTCAGTCAAACTGGATTTTCCTCAGGAAGGTTTCAGTTACCCCATGTCTACTTTCAGTTTCAGTCCTGTCCATCCCTTTTTTGAGATTTCAGTGCCCAAATATTCCAGATGGGTTGCGTTTTGCAATGTGTGCTTCATTTATAAAAATCAGAAAGGTTTTAGAGCCACCACAAGACATCAGAAAACCACCACATGAGAATATAGATACAGTGGTGAATTATCAATATCCAAGATATTGACCCATAAATCACTTATAGAGAAGTATATACTTGAATTAAATGTGGAAGAAAACAAAGGGACTTTCAAAATTTTAGATCCCTTTGGTTAATCTAGCAGCTGCACTCTCTCCCTCACGATGAGGTGGTGCGCAAACAGTGATTACGTAATCACCTGAGCACAAGGCAGAGATCAGAGACAAAAGATTGATCATATGTGGGAAGAGAACAGTCCTAAAAGACCATTTGTCAGATCTCAATGCAGGGTCACAACTCCATATGCCACTACACAGAGGTAAAACGCACGGCTACCCCAAGAGCTTATACAGCAGGGGTCACAGAGGTCAAGCATTTCAGCTGATGCAGCGAATGGTCTCCTAAACACGTTTTACACTCACCTGGCTATTGTTGCACTCACCCACCCCCTTTAAGGTGTTTGCTTTGGTGGGATCTACAGTCCAGTAACTCAGGCTGATGTGTTGTGAAACTTACTTGAGATTAGGGACTGGTTTAGAAGTTTTCCCACGTACATGTTGACAGATTTGCAGATTTTCTTGCATTAAACACTAAAGCTAGTTCTATGCGACAGCATTACAAGTGACGCCTCAACGCTCCACACCATCACCTGCAGTGAAAGAATCCGGCCTGTTAGAACTGCAGATGTGTCGATTTTGCCCCCCCCCCCCCACCCATGAGCTGCAGACGACTGCTGCTTTGCAATTAATTGGAAAGCTGAAATACGAAGGCCACCAAATTAATGGTGATAAAAATAGATACTGATACTGCCATAGGCCCCAGTGATCATTTTAAGCAGCTATAACTGTCATAAACTTAATAATCAAAGGTCTCACAATTAGCTCAGACCCACCGTTCATCACCACAAAGTGACACAGTAGCTTATGCTAATGAACAAAATAACCAAGACCATGGAAACTGACTGGAGTAACCAATGCAGTTTAGCAGACCTGGATATTGTTACGGTTCATTTAAAGTCAGTCAGGCAGGTCAGTGACATTGAAGGTAATAAATGTTAGTGCTACGGGTGACTCCGCTAATGGTTTTACTGCTTTTACGGATGAATGATTTTACCACATGCTCACGTTCAGATAAGTCTTCAAAAGCTTGTTTCAAACCATCGGGTCCTAGACTATGGCGACAGCTTCCTTAACACATTTGCTACCATCACATCAGAGCTGCAAAATGCACATGAAGCAAAGGTACCAATGATGCCTGATTTAATGAATGTGACCAGCGCTTGGCCAGGAAATCAATTATGACACTATGGGGGGGAAGGGCGGGAGAGGGCGTGGCCCTCAAACATCCTGGAAGGGAAACAAAATAATAAATCATAGATCTGGTTTCATACATTGATTACACCTGCCCATTGTTCCCCACAAACACCTATGTACTGGTGGGATCCGTTTTGTTTTGGCTTATTTGATTCCATTGGCCAGCTAGTAAATATCAGTCAGCATTCGTTTCATTTTAATTTCGTCAACATGGCCCATGGATTTTCTGTTTACGTGCGTGCTGTTTTGCCGCCACTTTCACCAGGATTTCTCTGGGAGTCCCTGCAAAGGGCAAACTTTCTGACGAACCCGTCCTCCTTTGCCAAGTCCCTGGTCACATGGTCGCCTCACTGTCCCGACACGAGACACAGGCACACAAGTCACGGACAGCTGGAAAGCACGCCGGATCGCCGTAGTTTAGGGGTACACTGAATTAACAGTTTCATCTCCTGCAAATCGATCATCTCAAAATGTTATCTTTTAAGCCATATACGAGTTTTATCTGGTTTCTCACATACACCAAAACCCGATAGACTCTCATGTTCTGCCCTCTACCTGCACACTCACCCTAAGGTCAGAGCAGGGAGGGGAAACTTCTCCTACAAATGGCCACTAATTCCACCTCTGACAGAAGCAATTAACGTGCTGCTTAACGTTTCTGCCAGTTTTCGGTTCCGAGAGGCACCTCGGCCCCCTATCCATAAACGGGCCCATCAGTCGTGTTCCCGGAGCACCAGCCTTCGAGAATGACGTTTCTCCAGTTCATGAATGCAGACGAGAACATATCAGAAGCAAAGCTACACTAATAAACTTTCCAGGTGTTCTTTGTAGTGGAATTTTTTTTTTCTGCGAGCTTAAACTCCACAAGAGCCATCAAATTAATTAACACTGACTTACCATATAAAGTACTTTAATCTGAGTGTGTACTGCACCAAAGAGCCAGACTAAATAAAAACTTTGACCACCCTTTCCTCCCCCCCCCCACAGCCCCCAATCTAATCACATTAGCACAGCTCAATCCAGGAGGTGGATTCCCCTTTGGATTCATGCCAGATGTGCCCCTGCCATCGTGCTAGAATGCCAGCCTGTGAACTGATACCTTTTGCTTAAAGTGGATGCCTACAACTTTAGCGGTAACCCGGGGCAACCACTCACTCGCACTGCTACCTCGAAATTCCACACCAGGTGACCGGGCAACTTCTTATTTGCCTTTTGTAAGTTGTATCACAAAACAGTACATAAATCACACTTCAAAAGAGTTTAATTAGAGGGGAAAATACCACAAAAAAGTAACATTAATTCAATATTTGTCTTGCTTAAATACAGTGGGTCATGTTCTGCTGAAATATTGTTCCATGAACTTCTATCCTGAAAAGATTTAATCGGGTAACTTCTGGTGGATCTGCACCTACTACCTTGGTTTCACAGGATACATAAGACCCTCACTGCATCCTTACAGTAAGGTTCCACTGTTTCCCTCCTTTGCTCTAACCTAATGGTCCTCTGTTCCTATAATGATCCTAATATATTACAAAAATTGTTGCACCAATTATCTTCTCATCCAGCCTTTCTTCTGAACACCATTGAGGGAACAGAACACACATATAGCTGGTGCATATAGAAATTGAAACTGAGATAGAAAACCACAGATTTATATGAAATTGGACAATGTTCTGGATTTCCGTGGCCTTTGTCACTTAAACATCCATTGGTGTGACCTCCAAAGCCACCTCAAATTACAGTTATCAGAAATCACGAATTTGTCATAAGCAAGATAAGGAGACGTCCAAACCCTCACAAATGCATAGCATAGCTGATGCTTATGTACGTTCTGGCTTGAAGACACCACAAATCACCCAAACAGTGACTTAATATGCACCATTGTTCAATCAAACCATCTGCTAATCAAGGTGAATGTCCAGTTACTTGCTACTAGGCATCCACCAACCACAGGCAACCTCAATTCTTACTGACCAATTGTAACCTATATGCAAATGATTAAAAAGGTAAAATGTTTTGCAAAGTCTGAATCACAAGAAAGAATTGGAATGCAATGGGTTGGAGATTCAAGTGTCATTATGTAAACAGACAAATCCCATTCCGTGACAGGAGGTTAAACTAGTTTAAAGAAAGGTGGATATCTTCAGGTGCACCTGTGTCATATATTCCACTACCTTCAAAAAGCTGTATCAGCAAATAACCATTCACAGCATCCCTTGTGGTGTGTCAACAAATCTTAGATAACCTTGCATGCTTCGCAAGGTTAGTGAGAGAGAAAACGGCAATGAGTAGTAAGGCGAACTCTGCACCCACACCCCCCAAAAGAGACATTTTACCAAGAGGGTCCAAATTGGTTACTGAGTAAACAGCTGAGCAATCAATGTTTTCAAAATCATTTTAAATAGGCTATATCGGTAAGATAAACAAACAAATAAATAAAAACCAAACAAACAAACAATGATCATCATTATCAGCATTTATACTGGGGTTGTCATTATTGCTGTTGTTGTTGTTGTTGTTTTTTCCCACAATAGTAATTTATGGAATGAATTGCATTTAATTCAGTAACGTGATGTTTGACCTTAAAGGTCACATCATTCTTCACCACGTGTAAACGCTGGAAAAGATTTGTACCTTAATCACTGTCAGATTCATCCGTCCATTTTCCCAGCACACTTACAAAGAAGTGGGTTTCCGCCACTGGGAGCACGGCCAGGTGATATGTAAACGCTGAAGTGTTAGGATCCAGCGCCGTTTGGTAAAGAAGCGTGTCAAAATCTGCGATTTGCCGTTACAGGATCTATTGGGGTCAAACTCTCATTCAAGATGAATATTCACTACATAAGGAGAAGTTTCGGTCAGTTCTGAGGCTTTTTGATAAAATGTACAGTGCCGGCGGGCAGTCATCGGCGGGGTCACCGCTCCGGGGATCGTTAACTCTATGGGCGATAAACTCCGCTAGTCCTATGCACATGAACTCTTCTTTCGCTTTGTAACTCCACTTTAATTTTAACACGCTTATTTAATTTTGTTTCGCCGTTTTCTTAAATGTGCGCTTGTTTAAAGGTGGGTAATTTCCACGTGTATAATCCTCAGCCTCATAAACCACCTTTCCCTTTTCGTGCATACAGATGGTTTCCGAAGCATCGCTTTACTACAAGGCAAATCGCAGACAGACACGACAGATCACCTTTCAGACAAACTCAGCCCAGCCAAGCCGGGGCACAAATACGCCGCCCTACCTTTTTTAAACTCCTCCAGCATCGCATCCAACTTAGTGTCATTGAACACAAAATGCAAGGGGTGGCTGTAGAACTTTGTGATGGTCTTTAAAGGCGTGCTGTCATCGGGGTCCACGAAAGCCAGATCCTTGACGAACAGCAGGTCCACGATGTTGCACCGCTCGCCCTCGAAAACCGGGATCCGCGTGTACCCGCTCTCCATGATCTCCGACATGGTGTTAAAATCCAGGATCGCGTCTCCCGCGATCATGAAGCAATCGCGCAGTGGAGTCATCACATCCTCCACGGTCTTCGTCCTGAGCTCCAAGGCACCCTGAATAATGTTAAGCTCCTCTTTCACCAGGTCGTTATAAGGATCCGTCACCCGCAGCATCTCCAGGAGTTTCTCTCGGTTGTACACGGTTCCTATCTCCTGTCCCAAAAGGTAATCTAGCAGCTTGCTCACCGGGTACGAGGCAGGGAAAGTGAGCAGCATGAAGAATTTGGTGAGGAATATGGTATTGGCACCGACCGCAAGGCCATGCCTGGAACATATTGCTTGCGGAACTATTTCGCCGAATATAACTATCCCAATCGTTGACACAACGACGGCGATCAATCCAGAGCCGGCGATATCATCCAGCAAAATAGTCAAGGTGGTATTAACTAAGACGTTTCCTAAAAGCAGCGAGCAGAGAAGGTAATTCCCCTGGCTCCGCACCGGCTCGATCTTCTTCGCGTAATTCTTTTCTCTCTCGGTGCCGCAGTTCTGAACTATCCGGAGCTCCATGGGATCCAGGGCCATCAGCCCCAGATTCAGCCCGCTGAACATGCCAGACAGACAGAGTAGCATAGCGATGAAGATCACTTGCAGCCAGAACGGCAACAGAAACTTCTTCTCCTCCACCACGATTACTTTAGTGTCGTGTCCATCGTGATAGATCCAGGTGTTTTCAGTCCAAGGGTCATGGACCCCCGGCACCGCGGGCGTTGAGGTCGCGATGCACAGGTAGTAAGCTTTGCTCTTCTCGGTTTTGCGGAGGGGCTTCACTTCAATTTCAACTATCCCCGACGTTTTCCTATTCACAATTATACTGGGCAAAATTATAATATCCGATGTCCTGATGCCGCAAGGATGGAAACTGGATACATCTTCTTTGCTCTTGTTGTCCCCGAATGAATTGTCAATGTTACCGATGACTCTAGTTCTCTCGTGTTCTGTGAAGGCGATTTTGGACCATGTCTCGTTGTTAATGTTTTGCCCATATACCCTCAACTTGACACGGGACTTCTCGCTGACCCGCAGATGGCCCCTGTTCATAAAGGAAACGTCATCCGTGTCCTCCAGTCTCAGACCTATGATGACAGTCTCTTCGGCTCCCTCTTTGCTACTTGACGAGCTACCCAAACAGCCGCTGACAGTCAAGAAAACCAGTGTCAGGGCTCGAACCCGGCAAAGCGCCGCCATCTTTGGAGTGGGCACTGCAGCCGATTGCTCTGCCATGTTCATAATGGGCAACCTCTAAATGAAAGAAAAAAAAAAATTATCAGAGCCAATCGGAGTCCGGCCACATCTCCGCTGTGGGTCTCACTGGCTCGCGCATCAGACCAGCTGCGCTCCCGCTACGCGTCTGAAACTCCGAACTGATTTCACTCCAGCGCGAGCTCTGTATGAACTCGTGCGTCTCCCACAGCCCACAGACGGGCGTTCCCGTCGCCCAATCAGGTGAGGCGAGCTGAACTGAGGCGGGCATTCTGGGCACCTGCAGCGAATAAAGATCCAGGACCTAGATCCAGTGGGACGCAACCTCCTGGTGATTTGTCTGGATTGGTTTACAGGAGACCAATGGATGATGGATTTGGGAAGCTCGCGGACTCGGGAGGGGAGTTTGGCAGGGGGTGCTGCTATGCTATTCCGTAAACGTTTGTCAACTCTTCGGATGCGGTGTGTACGCTAGGTGCGGGGAGTGCTAAATCGGGATATTTATTAAAATGCCCACTCCAGACTCTGATATATAAGTATTATACAGAACTTAAAAAAACTAAGAATGAAGCAACCTTTCTCGGAACAATACTGTATAAAATGCTGACCTATTTAAAAGTAAGGTAGCAACCGTTACCTGTATCTTGTTATAGTCATTCCGGTTCCTGATATATATATGTATGGGACTCTATAACGTAATGAAATAAACAAGTTATAGTTAATGGAAACAATTCAGCGAAGCATTATGTTATTGGTTAATAAAATTGCGACTTCGTCGGAATCAACTCGCTAGCCTGGCTATCAACGAAAACGATGGTCTAACATCAGGAAATTTGCGAAATTTCGTTATTGCACAACGCAATGTATGCATACTTACTGTATTTAGTCTTTGCAAAATATCAGTATTTCATGTCGTACGTTATATCTACGGGGATGGGGCATAACTGCAGTGGATGCACCAGTTCGGATGTTACGTAATCTGAATTTTGATTCACATGGCACAATAATGTACATGGACGTTCTACACCATTCTGATAATTTAGTGTGAAAATGGGTAAATGTCTATAAAATCTCCTATGTTATGTTTTAATAAAGGGCTTTAGAGTCCCTTGACATGTGTTGTCAAACCATGGAGGAAACCGTTAATATTTATTGCCATAATGTAAACTATGACAATACTGTGTTTTCATCTCCCTTTAATACTTAATGGTTGTCATAATTGAGCCATAATAAGATTCAGGTCTTCCTCGGGCATTATGGTGTGTCGGAGTACTTAATGTATTCATAAATATTTTATCTGAGAGTCACTGTATAAATAAATCAGAATATTCCAGTAAAGTAGACTGGTACTTGTAAACCATACCCTATTAGGTTGTACAGTGATGTTCAAACACGCTCACGAAACTACATTATTTTAATTTTGTAAGATGTGTTAGAATCAGAGAGAAATTAGTTCTGTCTACTATAAATCATGCTATTCTGTTTTGTATTTTTAAGTGTGAATCTGCAAGAGACATTCTAGAGCATTGTAATGACAACAATATTTTAAATAAATTATATTCCTAATAAATTGCAGGTTTGTTTCACTATATCGGAGGATAAAGTGTGTAGTACTATTTGAGTGAAACAAATCCCGAATAAATATAGTTAACATAATGCTGTTTAATACTTAAGTGTAATATTTAGGTCTTTTGTGATGACTTCAAAAGTTTCATTGTATGAAAATGGTTTTTGCAAATGCTTACTGTCATATTGATGTCGACACCCGTAAACTATTTGGAGGTTTAATCACTGGGTTCAACTTACACATTTTCTTGAGTTACTGCCCTGTTGTTGAAGAGAATCAGCATTTTTAAATCGTCATTTAGTATACCTATAAAGCAATTAGTAACATTTCACATGTTCATTTAAAATCAGTTCCTAGTTAAAGATGCAAAAACATTTATCATTCTATCTTCCAAGCACTTGTTCTGTTTAGAGGCGGGGAGGGGGGGTGAATCTTTGGCAACATACGGCACAAGACGTACACTTTGGTTGGGATGTCAGTCGGCTTTGATGCAAACACAAAGACATACTGTATTCTATGGACAATTTACACACCAACTAGCCTAACTGCGCGTCTTTGGAGTGCAGGAGGAAACTAAAGATGACACTGATTCCAAACCAAGATGACTAACTCCACACAGAGACCAGAGATGGGTTTCGAACCTAAATATGGAGGCGAGAAGCAAAAGTGATACCCAATAAGCCACCGCAGCACCCAGAAATAGATTTATTCTGTAAACATGTTTATTTCTCAGTTACATCAGGTTTCATTAAAAGCAAAATGCCAATATGTTGCTACTGCAAAGTTAATGGATTGATATAAAGGGGAGAAATCCTTAAACTTAAATTATGCCACAAACATCCCTACTGTTTAGGAACACATCGTCACCACCTCCATTCAGGTACAATGTTCTTCTGAAAGACGAGAAGTTCTCTCACCCCTGCAATGGATGTTTACATTCTACAGTGACCCCTTGTGGCGACATTTACAGTACCCTGAGATTCTTAACTACCTAATTAGATCCGAGTTGTTTCCAAAGTACTTTATAAGCCGTAAAAGCACAAAAGCAATTGAGTGGTGATTGCTAATTTTATTCAGGGCACGTTAAGTGGCCAAATAAACACTTCAGAGATTTAAGGATTTAGGAGAAATATTTTCCTATGTTGGGGTGGCATGGTGGTGCAGTGGCTAGCACTGTTGCTTCACACCTGTGTGTTCTAGGTTCAAGTCTCTGCCTGGGCTTCATGTGTGTGGAGTTTGCATGTTCTCCCCATGTTATCGTGGGGTTTCTTCTAGGTACTATAGGTGTGTGAGTGTGCCCTCTGATGGACTGACCCCCCCCCATGCTGCGTTGTTCCCCACCTTGTGCCCATAGCTTCCAGGATAAGCTCTGGACTCCCAGTAGGATATGTGATTTGGACAATGAATGGGTGGATTTTCCTACATTATCTCCAAGCACATTTTGGCTGAAGGCATTGGGTCTTGCTAAAAATTATACAATTACCTCTTTCAAGGGCGTAACTTGGGCTGGAACATTGGGGGGGTTGAGGTCTCCACCCATTACAGGGGAAACATGATTATTGGGG
>JAODJW010000062.1:8282888-8320335 GCA_026777045.1 Hyperopisus bebe | reverse complement strand
TATTGGGGGGGCTACAACCCCCCCATCCCCCCCGTAAATTACGCCCATGACCTCTTTGCATACTGCTTTCTGTGAATCCTGTTCCCTTAGGAATGCTTCAGATCACACAGCTACAATTAATGTCCCCGCAATTAATGCCTACACTGAGCTTCCTGAAATGTGTCCAATACGATGATGTGTCAGTGATGGGTGATGGGTCAGTGGGTTAGGATGCTTTGACTATGAATGGAAGGTCTCCAGTTCAAGTTGTGTGGCTCTGCTTTCTCAAAAGATAATGTCGTTCTGAATAAAATTGCCAGCTAAATTAATATAATGTAAAATGAGAATACAACCAGATACGTGAACCACCTGGTCATGGCATCAATACTGACTGTTTTATTGCATAATGAATATATAAAATAGGTGAAAATACTAAAAAGATGTGAAATGTTTTCATTCTAAAACATCCCATTGCCTCTTGAGATTCCCCATATACAGAACAAATGAAGACTTAGGAGAATAGTGAAAGGTGACAGTGAGCTAATATTTTATAGGACCCTCTTCTATCTTTTAGTCAGTGACTTACACCCTGCACTTTCCAGTCAGTAGTAAAAATGCAGTCGTGCAAGAAACGCAGATGACCCTGAATAAAAGGACATTGAAGAGACTCCTTTAAAGTGTTTGCTTTATCTTATCTGGCCCATGCTTAGGAGAATGGAAATTACAGACCAGAGATCAGAGATTGTCTCACACATGCAGTTTTTGCAACCCTAACAAGGCTGAATTTATGGCACAGCTCATAAATTCAGAGAATGTACAACGAAGCACCTCCAATGGGGGAATAACATTAAGACAATGTCCTGGAAATGAAATGAGAGAGCGGGAAATCTGTCATAGGTATGTATGACCCTCCGAAAGGGTCATTTTAAGGACTGGGCAAAATATTTAGCAAAATGACCACTAGTAAGTGATGCTGCGCCATATTTCACGTCTGACACGCAGCCACAAGGCACCATACCCCCTCCCCTCCCACACACACACACACACACACACACACACGACGGTGGTTTATCATGCCGTCACGATTTATCGAAATTGTGGAGCCTCGCCATAAAGATGATGAGGAATGCACTCAGCACGATCAGCCAGTATCCAAAGGGCAGATTACATGTTCTGGCAGCAGGAAAACTTAACGTCGCACGACGAAGGCGAGATGACGGTGATCTAAGGGAAAAGGGGCCACCAAAACACAGCTTCCCAGCTGCACTTCGTCACACACAACATGCACAGCTGATGACCCGTGACCTTGCTTTTACTAATCTGCTATACCTTTAAACAGATTTACACTGCTTTTCAGTGGTTCATCTCTACTAGCTATAATCGGGCTCTGCAGCATAATCTAACACGTTCATCCAACTAAGAATGACACTGACATTGAAGCTATCTTCCATAGACAGCTGCCTGAAATAGAAAAATGTATTCTCATTTCAGCCCTAGTGACAAGAATTTGAAACAAGAATCTTGGTGGAATTATTGTACGCTGTCAGTCACTGAGCGGGTAAACTAATTTCTAATTTGTCCGTCTTGCGTTATTGCTCATAATGGACTTAAGCAGTATTCGAAAGTGCACAGTGATCTCTTAACTAGCTAACAAGACTCATCAAATCTCAAAGTACCTCCTCACTAAAAAATATTCTGTTTGAGTTATGAATTTTAATAAACCCTAGGCGTTAGGATATGATACAGTCCTTAGAGCAGATGTCATCCTTTCACTGGGTACCTACACGCACCTTTTCCGGTACTGTCACATGCGAAGGCCAGTTTGGAGTCAGCGATTTAAATCAGACAGCGGACCAGAAGCTGCAAACAGGGGAGAACATGCAAATCCTGCATACAAAGAGCTAAAACCTGAGCCTGCCTGCACCTGAGGAAGCTAATAATGTTAATATATCCATTCGTACATCTGTCATACAGTTTAACTAGTAGGATTGCTGTGTGATTCTAATATATTTGACATTAAATATATAAACGTAAAATAAAAAAAAATCAAACGTAGACATTTTCAATACCAAGACGATTTTTTTCTACATATGTCACTGTACTGTTCGGATTCCTGAAAGTAGAAGATACGGCATTAATTGTTTATGACACAACTAATCAAATACGGATGGTTGTTAGGTAGGTAATTCACCACTAATAAAACACTCACGTGATGCGAATAGACTACTGTACGTGGCTACTGTAATTAGCCTAGGTTAAATTGTATAATAGCTTCATTGGACCGGTAGCATTTCTCGGTACAGGTATTATCTTTATTTAAATCTGAGCAAATCTGAACCCGCATTTGCTTTGTTGTCGAACTGAAACTATACGATTGAAAGCGACTTTGTGACCAATTGTCGGATTCATATTTTTCGGATTCTGCATAGCGCGATCAATCAAAATATTCGATTACCTCAACGTTTCTATACTAAAAATGATTGAATCGATTGATACCGAATAAAATTCAGGTTTATATGCTTAAATTAACGGAGATATAGTGACTAGCACTGATACCTCACACTTTCAGGATTAGGCCTATCTGTTCGAATCTCACCTCTGCTGTGCTGGTAGTGTGCATGTTTTGCCAGTTTCACACGAATTTCCTTCTGCAGTCTAAAACATGCAATTACACTAAGTGCTCTCGCTAGATTAGGCATAACTCTACGATTGAGTGAGGGCGTTTGTGACTGGCATCCCATCTAGGGGTAATACCTCTTGTCAGCCCCCCTTTAGTTACGTGTTCGCAGCATGCAGTAGAAGCGATAAAGCGTTCAACTGATAAAAGTGTTTCTAAGGTGAGTCGTGAATGTTGCGTGGAGGCACCAGAGCATAGTGAATTCCGAGCATTAAAGTGTAACCAGTGATAGGGAAATATAAATGATCTTTGATATTGATTTACTGATTGTAAATCTGCAAACTGTGATTACGAACTATGAAGAACATCCTTATTCATACTGAAGCCCTTGGGGATGGCTATCGCCTATCGCAGACCGCACAGGACACAAGACAGGAAGCACCCTTTTTATTCCGCCCGACGACAGTAGAGTCCACGAGAAACCTATGCACGCCAAACTTCTTTTTGACTGATTTTTTTAACTTCATCTGTTCCCACTGGATGGCCCAATTCACGGCAGATTATTCTTAATTACACAAAACCGCTGCAGTGAAACATATCGTTGAACAGCATTCTGGGAAATATTTTCTTTATCATTTTGAAACTGAAGGGGGTAACTGTGGTGAAGAAGAAAACAACCTAGGCCTAATGCGAGTGTATCCCTGAGGGTTAACGTGAAAAACATACGAAGTCGTGTTGGTCGGCATTCTGATGCCCTCTACAGGCTAATATGCGCATTGTACATTAAACCAACACGTCGTTCTGGTAAAAGCAGTTCCGAAGTTGCCTTTCACTGACAGTTCTTTACATATAATACTAATGTGCTTATCTTATGGAAATTAAAGGAAACAGAAAAGGCATTACAATGTGGATTTTTATTTTCTCCACATTAATCACATCTTACAAAATGCTACAAATAATGCTGGTAAATTGCACTGTGCAAAACGCTACGAGATATCAGAGTAAAATATAGCTGAGCACGCAGCCACAGGAGGAAAGATAGCTGCCGGCTTCAGCTCGCTCTGGCACTTCATTCAGCATTCAGCTGTAGCCGTTCTACATAAAAACACATTCCAATATAAAACAGTAAAGCCCAGAGACATTTGGTCACATTAACAAAAAGGATGCACAACTTACAGTAACTGAATTTACAGTATTTTTGGTTTGATGCCCTGGAACGATGTGGCATATTAAATAACAAAGGAAAGATTCTTTATAACATAAACCAGTTCTTAGTTTTAAGGCAAAACCAGACGGTTGATAAACATTTTCATAACTAGCTCATCAGACAGATTCAGATTTAAGACAATCATAGTCACTTATGGTACATTTTGAACTAATATCTACTGAAAAAAATGCAGATGACAATCCCTCTATAAGCTTTAAATAGCTCAGTTACAACCCCAAATCGTTAAAGCTCATCAAAGAGTCAGACTAGACCAGTAAGGGTGCTGAAACACAGGGCAATGTCTTGAGCAAAGTTGCTTGGGCACTATCCCATTGATTTTAGGCAACATTTTTCTACTTGAAAAACTTTGATCGCCGATGGGCAACTTTTTGTGATCATCCAGACCCAGATGAGCTTTCCTTTGTCACCCCTGGACGGCAACTGTGTTGTTGCTGTGTGTATCATCACCTTAAAGGGCTCATCTGTGGGACTGTGTCACCAGTACCTGAGGCTTCTTCACCATTACCCTCATTGAAGCTGACTGCTCAGGGTCAAGACAACCACACAAGAGACCAACGCTACCACTGGTTTCAACCTCTTAAAGCCTAGTGTAGAACAGCCAAAAAAAAAAGCCAATCAGAAGTACATATGAACTCCATTCAAAACTAAAATAATTGCACATCGATGACCATGAAAAACCACTTGTTCAAAGGCAGGGCAAGAATAAATTTAAACAGTAGATGTTTTGCTTATATAAACCACAAGTAGAAAAATCTTTGATATTGAGTGCTTATTTTCTGTCTATTCATTCACTTGGTTAAAAGTAGCCACATGTAATAAGAAATAGCTTAATATCAACTCATGGTTATAAGAACTGTCAGACACACCAGACTGCATAATGTGATAAAAAGAAAATCCACAATGTCTGTAGATGAACTTACATTTCCCTTTAGAATGCTAATAATGAATAAATACACATATCTGAGAAATCTTAAATGGGTGTTAAGCCATCACCTAATGAAACAGACATGTTGTTCAGAGCACCAGTGCAAGTGGCCTTTTTAAGCTGACCCTGGACCGTGCCAGAAACAGGTCGAGCACCAGCCGCTCCTCTGCACCTCGGCTGTGGCTGTGAACCACAGGGGGCCCCCTAGTGGCAACTGACAGCTGCATCACCTCTGGCAGCCAGTCTGCTGCTGCTAGCTGTTCGTGCATTCCCATTGGCTATTGGAAAGCCCTGTTGTGGGAGAAGGCTTTGCGGGATCCTGCTCATGAGTCAGACACTGAGAATGTACCTCACTATTGATGCACGCGCGCGTGCACACACACACACACACGCACACACACACACACACACACACACACACACACACACAGGAAATAAAAACAATGCAGTCTTCTTCATATCCACCTCAGCTCTGAGGGCCAGGGCTACTGGCTTGACTGTGTCCCTCCTGCTCATTGATGGTGTGTAGGAGATACCCGGGGGCCCTGGGCTCCACGCCCGGCTCCTCGTCCCCGGGGCTGTCCGCAATGCAGCCGTCGCAGAAGTCCAGCGGCTCCAGCGGGTCGCCGCCCTGCCCGTGGCTGCAGACACACACCTCGATTCCCGAGTCGCCCGTGAAGCGCCGGTGCCGCCCTGGGGTCTGATCCTTGCCCTCCCGCTGCTGCGGCGACGCCTCGTCCTCGTGGGCGTCCGGGGGGGCGGGATCACACTCACGGGGCCTGGGGCTGCTCAGTGGCTGGAGCTCGTCTGTCCGCTCAGGGACGAAAGGGTCGAGGGGGGCCATCTGGCTGGGCGGCCTGATGCTGTACGGGGGGGGCGGTGTCGGGGGGTGGCTGACCACCTCGTCATACGCAGGGAGGAGGTAGCTGGGCAATAACCCTGTGAAGGAAAGTAAGAAAGCAGCTGACAGGTATATGTACACAACAAATGCTCTCGAAATCATACAACACATACCTACGTACAGACACACCAACAGCTCTCCTTAAAAAGGCCCCCTCTCTGGTACCCAATTAACCATTAATTCATCACTGAATAAAATGAGCTTTAAGATTATTGAAATTTGGCTGGAAGAGGTTCCAGCCCCACAAACGACGAACTTTTACTGGACAGACAAATGGATAATTTACCCTTTCGACTTGACTGATCTTGGAAAACCAGTCAACTTGATTCAAGTTGACTATCAAGTCAAGTGACTATCGAGTGCCGACTATTCAAAAGGGAACCTGTTGGACAGCGCACTCACTGAAGTAGAAAGGCAGAGACGAGTGGTTGTGGGCCTCCCTGTAGGCGATGAGGTTGATTTCATGCTGCCGTTGCTGCTGCTGGAGGCGGAGTTTGGCCCGGCGGTGGTGGCAGATGCAGCAGCAGCTCAGGGTGATGATGAGGGTCCACACCAGCCAGAACCCTGGCAAACCACACCCACCGGGGTTGGTCCCAGCCAATTACAGCCACACAGACCAAACCAATAACCAAACATCTCTACCCCTTTATGAGCTCTGCTTCCCATTGGAACCCACCAGCAGAATCATCCATTGGCCAACAATAATCTATGCCAGTCTTCTTCAGCCAGCTTATCTACAATGGCACTTAACATTTTACGTGGAGTAGACAGGGTACAGAAATAGTACAGCTGGTACTCTAGGGGTGAGGTTTATAAGCATGCTGGAGGTGGATTTAAGGAAAAGGTTAGCGGTAAATACCACTTGGGCAGGAATTGGGGGGAATGACTTACACCAAAGCTGATAGTAGTGGCCGCAGCATTCGGACTCTCCGCAGCAATGGCCCGATTCACAGGTGTAGCTCTGGTTCTTTTGGTCATAGCAGATCAGCTTGCTCTGAAAGGGAGCGGCACGGTACACTTTACATTATTATGGTCACGCTCTCGCAAAACCACACCAGTCCCTCGAGAAACCCGACACGGAGGACATGAAGTCATTTGCTCCGCGTGTAAGCGTACATGTCCCGTGCGAGACAGCACGTGCCATGCGTATCACCGACTAAGCTGTCCGTGTGAGCCCCCGTGTAGAATTTTCACCCATATTAAATGCGGAAAGTTAACTGCATGTAACATGACCGTTATCTGTAGAGGTGGAAAACGATGAAACCAATTTAATTACTTAAATCAAGAACAATGTCCTATCATTACCAAGACACTCTGCAATGCACCATAGTCTTTAGAAGAAAAAAAATCTGATTATTCCCTATTGGACATTTATAGTTTTAAGGCTTTCTTTTAAATATCATTTACAATGGGGTTTACACAGGGTTTTTACAGCCAGAAAGTTCTAAACATTAAAAAACCAATATTAATATTCATTTTCTATTGTCATAAAGGATCACCAGCCAAAGTATTAATTCTCTCTCAAGTTCACCAGCACATGTTTACTGACACACACAGGCTACTTGAGCCAGCAGACAGTATTCAGATCCTCACACTGGGTCATTTCCTCAATGTTATCATTCTGCTCATCTGCCGCTGGTTCCTGTAGCTCTAAAATGTTTCCAAGGGTCTGTAAACGCTGGTGGGCTTTTGTCTGCCCCGTCCCAGCTACAGTATGCCACTGGCTTCTCCGCCACACCCGAAATACGATACCAACATGCTGTTCTCTGGGGCTACCCAAGCAAACCTGGCAGCCTGAGAAAAGCGGCCATGTTCTGCTCAAAACATTAATCTACTCACATCCAGCAAAACTAAGCAGTCAGACCACGATGCATAGATATACCAGTTGTGTGAAAAAATGAACGGAATGAACACCGACCACCCTACCCTCATCATTCCCATTCCTAAGAGCCAACAAACACCTTCATTATGGAACAAAAGTCCAGTTAATCATCTGCAGGTTCCCAGTTACCTCCTGCAATCCCTGAAAAAGGGGCATGATGATGCCGCTTCGCGCTCCTTTGGAGATCTGCTAGGGCAGCCCGTTCCAGGGGCTTTTCCAACTGAGGAGGTGGGACCATGTGGAGAGATAGGTCTCCCTGCACACTGTGCCAAAGAACATGGGCAAATGGGGCAACATAAGCCCAACCCCCAAAACACACACACACACACCCACCTCCAAATCTAATCAACCACTATGTTTGACACAATGGCTAAAACTTTCATTCACTCTAAACTCATAAGACACTACTTGAGTTAGACAAAAAACTTCCAACTACCATATCAGTGTTATGTTTCGCTTCTTTTATATGTGGCATTTACCAAATACATTCTTCTGCGGATGCCCATCTCCTTATTACTGAACACACAGACCTGCATCTATCAGCTATGCAAATTCACACGTGTATAAATAAATATATATAAATACATCAAGCAATGCATACATGACACTATAGCGGATGTATGGGCCACATCCTGAAGAACGATATGGTGAAACTGCAAAATGGCTACTCCATACAGTCATGAAGTAACTAACTATAGGAGGAGAATATATTACAGCAGTATTCTTCTCCGGGAATACTCCTGATCTGCACTGGGCTGCTTAGCCCAAGTGTTTGTGTCATGCTGATGTGGACAGTTTCTTCATAAGAACTTGGTGGGCTCCTTGCGATTGTGCATGTTCATTGATGTTTATGCATGTTAAATACATGCATGTTCAGCTGAGTGAGTTTTGAGAGCCATGCTTATTAAAGTTTTGTTTTTGTGTGAAAGCTTTTTTTTTGTTTTTAACTCAACAGAACTCGACAGTCCAGAAATCAGGAGCTTTGGAGACCCAGAAACCACCTTGCTTTTGGGAATGCATTTAATTATACCAAGAAAAAAAATACTCTGAAGGACGAGCACGGAACAAGCCTTGTTAAGAACGAAAGTATTAGAAAATAGAAGCTACATACGTTTTCCTTTGACTCCTGTTTTTCAGGCTGAAAGTATTCTAGAAAAACCAGTTTTGAAGCTACTTTACGTTTTGTGACCAATTTGCAGCTTATGTGATCAGTGTATTTCAAAAGATAACTTTAGTCACACGTGTAGAAGTTGAGACTGGGGCTAGTATGGGACACCCTGTCTACGAAGAACAAGAATCCTACAGCTTAGATTTCTGTTCCTCAGGGGTCAGATGGAAATGCTTTTTTTGCTGAACCATCAATCCCCATTTGCATCAATGGAATAATTATTCATCACTATGTTGCGTTACCCAGCATCTCAGGTGTCCATCAGAAAGTAATAAAATGTATTTTAAAGCCTCCGGTTTTATTTTTGCCACACTGGTTATCTAACCCTCGTGTATGTTCTCACAAACATCCTGGTCAGGCTCCAAGAACGAGCAATAAAATCACTTAGTGACGACTCTGTCGATGCAGAAAGAGAGAAAAAGAGGAGGCTTGGGGAACAATCAGTCTCTTATTAGAATCTATGGATGGTTAGGGTTACTGTAGCAGGACATACCGACTTTAGGCACACTACGCTAAACCTAATCAGTTTTAATGACAAGATGTTGAAAAGACCCTGCTTACCCAAGTGGCCAGTTCTGCCCGTCAGCCATTCAACATCTTCATGGACTACAGCTGAGTGCCAGCTATTTGAATGCAATATTTCAGGTGGTGTTGATTAAATACAGATGGATAGTGTCAGCAAACTAGGCTGAGAAATACCACAAGGGCCTGAAATCGAACCCACTGATATGTCCGCTAACCTCCCATAAAAAGGGGATTAGGATTTTGCCTATTGCAAACAACTGTGGAGGCCAAAAACGTACACCTCGTACACTTGACTCATAAAAAAACACCAAGTCAGGTGCAGTACCCTTCCCGATCGCGACCATAAACTAGCCGCACTCGCTATTTCAGACAACCCATGTCTGCCAATACCCCGAAGGTGCGTTCAACCTCACCACTTGGAGAGCTGATTTACAACCACATTCATAGGTAACGATCCACATGCTACTTATAATTAAAAATACAAACATTAACTTTTAAAACAGCTGGTGTAATAATTACATATCCAGAGACTACGTGCTGTGCCACTAATATATGAAGATAATTCATTAGATTATATGTACACTTTGTATATTAGAATATGTTTCCAATGCCTGTATATTTAGAAATATGTTATACAGAAAACTTTTTCTTAGATTCTTAAGAGCGAAAGCGCGGAGACCTACACTCTATATCTGATAAGCAGTAACCTTCATGCTCCGGAAAGCATTTAACTGCATGTGGGGCGTGAGAGCGAGCAGAACAACAAGCGTCCATCCAGGCTGAAATCACTTTTCGTTTTTAGACGTTCGGCTCCACAATTTCGGGCAGCGCCACACATCTGCTCGCCTGGCAGCGCACGGAACCCCACCTCCGAACTATTGTGTTACAGCACTTGTGTAAGCGTGTAACTCTGCTCCCCGTCCACTGACACATCAGACTGGTAAACAGTGTATAGTTTGGACCTAAGACCATCATCTGTGTAACACCGGCCATGATACACTGCAAACAACTTTTAACCGGAGGTCTAGTTTGCACCTTCAGTTGTGACTCGATCTATTTCCTACTTACACGCCCTTCCAAGTGTCTGTGCCATGTAAATAGCTTGGCTTAAATTCAGTTTGGTGAATACACATTAGAAGGAAGGTCTGCTTGTGTACTGAAAACCAAAATGACCGCCGTCGCATTTTGATCTAATGTCGATTAGACTTACACTAATACGCTATAAAGTTGAGATAACTTGAGTGTAACTCAATGTAACTCAAAACTGTTTTTGCTCGGACCTGCTCCTTTGTTTCTGTGCGGATCTGTCTGTCTTGCTACTTAACAGATACTGACAAACTGACTTAACAAGCTCTGTTCACTTCTCAACAAGTAATACAAAATAAGCACGGCTTCCCTGACGCTCGTTAACTTCGCGGGTTTTCTCACGAGACGAATTTTAACGGTAAATAAAATTCACGACTGTACACCACAGATAACTATATCACACCGAGGAGAAGGTTAAGTTACCAGGCAACAGCGAAAAGCCGGATAAACGTGAAGATCGTTGTTTAAAAACTACCCGTCTCTCACCTCTTTGGCTACTGTTTCTGTTGCTACGGGGATAATGGGCCCGGCGAAGTAAAATAAAATAAATCTCATTTTCAGACAGCCTATTTCCTTCATTCCGGTAAACTAGCAAATGGTATCAAGCACACGAACATACGTTCAAGTACTTTCTACCGTTTCTTTGGATAAGTCTACTGACTTTTAAAAGTGGGACATGCACCGCCCCAATGTGACTTAGCAATTGGTCGATTTGAGAAATTTCCTCCCACTCTGCCCTTATGCGTGATTTCGATTGGTCGGCTGCCCTGTCACATACGTGGCCGTCACCGCCCCGTTACGGGCAGCCTCGCTCGGCAGGACGTGACTTTAAAAGTCTTGCTATTTGCGCAGAAATCAGGTGATAATAAGTTTTAAAGGGACAGGGTGCGTGTGTGGTTTCTCTGCCTCGCCGGAAAACGCAATATAAAATTCTATTCTTGTTAATTCTTGATGATGTGAACACTTACGAAGATGGCTGTTTTAAACTTCCTAATTTAGATTATTTAGTTCCACATTAATACTTGCGTTCAGTTTATTTACTCTTACTGCCTGAGCTGACCATCTTACACTTTCATTTACAAACTGCAATGGTTAAAATATAATTGCGACATAAAATTAAAATGTGAACAATTGTAGACTGTATTGTCACCGAATCTAGCTAATTAAACAAAATATCACGAGTCAATACAGTGATCCAATGGGTCTGTATCACGCTGTATATCATACCACAAAACTTCTAACATTAAATGTATGGGTCAGGTTATCATAGGGAGTCATCATAGGCAACAAAATCGAACCAATCTACGAATATGATTTAGATATATCATCCATCCATCCATTTTCTATACCCGCTTGTTATACGCACGTTCGTGGGGTCAGTTCTACATAAACATTTATGAAGATGAAGCAGCAAAAAAAGAAAATCTATATACATGTATTCTTCTCGCCAAATAGTGCATCAGCATTCAGACACACTGACAATGTCATAAAAAAATGTACATAGTGAAATTAACTGCTAAACAAAATCTGAAACATTTTTGATAACAAGCCCTTTGGCTGTACTGTAAATTATTCAGATCTTTCTTTTCCTCACAGCTGGACATACCCAGATTTTTCATTTTTGTAGGACCTTCCCGAAACAGTTTTCTCTCCAGATTCGAAAGACATATTTCTGTGTGTTGTGTATTACTAAAATCTGTTTTGTTTTTAAACATCTGATTTCTGTGATATTTTAAGTTAGTCACAGATGGAGGTTTCAGTACTACATACAGATCAAAAAGTCAAACCAAACAAGCCTCATTTCTTTAGTTTGCCTAATCAGAAATAATCAAAGCTCTGTAGTCAAACTGGTTTTCTAACTAATATCCAGACCATAATTATTTTTTGTGATATTTCTGTAACAGTAATACACATATCTGTCCTCTGCATGTTGTAGGAAGTCATAAGACCCATGTTTACATAGTGACTTTCCATTTAAAAATGTGGCATGGCAAGATGAACGCTACTGTGACAGTCTACAGGAAGGAGGCTTTGGAAGGCGACAACCCAGTGAATGGAATGCTGGGTAATGTCGTAAACACTGAAGTTAGTCATGCACAGAATTAAACTAATGACGGCTTTGCTGTATCCATTTCTCATCTCCAGGTATTTCGAAAAAGTTGATGTCAAACGGAGCTCCAGTGTGACCTGGTAAGGAATGTGATTGCTTTCACTGACTCACCAGGGGTGGGATCTGGTGGTGCAGGAACAACTTCTGCTCACCAGCATCCAGAGTCCTGCCTCGCCATAGGAGGAGGACACGGTTTAATCCCCCTAATCTGCTTTCTCTCTCCAGCAAGCCCAAAGGGAGAGAGAGATATGGAACTGTAATCCTATAGAGAGAACAATAGGATTAGTCGCACGCTCTATGGAGTGACAATCAGGTGTCTACACTCCAGTCGGCTAAGCGGGCCTTATTTTGCAAGGTTGGGTGTCTACGGCTGCTTTGTGCGTGCGGGTAAGAATGTTATACATGCCTGAGCATGCCACGGTGGGCTCTTGCATGTGCGTGACATCCATTAATGACCATGTACGCCAGACAGAGATGCTGTGGGAATTCCTGCCACCGCTACCGGGCCCAGTGACTGACAGGGCAGCATGGGTTATCGGATTGTGGTTACTGCTGACTGGATGAAGTAGACCAGCTGCTTCCCAGCATGAGCAAGGCTTCCTGTTTGATCTCACGTATATCAGCTGCACTCACATCACTTTCCACAATTATGGCTCCTGCTCATGCTTGCCGCTGTCACCTCTAAGCCCGGTAATGTGCCAATAAAGTGTCAACGCCTGGTGCCTGGTGTTTGTCAACAATTTTCGTGCAACAAGCCAAGAAGTAAGTTCTGCTCATGTACTCTGACGGAGCGGGCATAGTTCAAACACGGTAAAAACAACGCCGCAGTACCTTACCTCCAAATGCACTGGATCTGTCCTGTAAATTCCTTTTGAACCAAGTTGAGGATGATTTATTCAGCTTGAAAATGCATGATGAAAATGCTATCTATGTATAATAACACTTTACGTGAAGGGGGACAAATAATATAGTATTATATGATTACTTATGTATTAATTAACTACAAACAAAGTCTTAGTTACTGATCTCATGTTTGCTCATCATTAATGAATCATGATGCATCGTTTATCTGAAGTAGCAACTATGTTTGTTCATGATTTGTTCATAATTTGTACTTCAGTAGTAACTGAGTTATTACTACTTATTAGTGCCCTGTCAAGTAGTGTTACCATAATAATCAATCATGCATTGTAAAGATTCAGATGGATATCATCTCCCCCTCCACCCTTTGTAATATGAGCAGTAAATTGCAGCTAATTATAACTTAAAAGTACACAAATACTATATACTGTTCTAAAAGGGAAAACTACTAAGCAGGTGGGTAAAACTGTTGCTTTACACCTCCTGAGCTGGGGGTTTTAATTCTTAATTATGTGTGTGGATTTTGTCTGGTTTGTTGTAACAGTCCAGTAACATGCAGTTACATACAGTAACATAGACTACTGTGGTCACAATGCACACTGATCAAGTCTGTGAACTTCTAGTCTCTTGTATCAGGTGACTGGAAATTTCATATTTCCTGTTCAGTTATGGAATGGATCCACCCACACTATAAATGGTGATTAAAAAGGTCAAAGTCTGCCGCCGCAAGATTTTCCTTCGAAGTTTTTTTAAAAATTACTTTATTATTTTTTTTAAATCTCAAAGAAGAACTTGCTGGAAATGCTTCATGTGTTTCCCACAGTGGCTGCATTCATTCACTGCACCGAACTCAGCTTTTTATACAATTGCTAGTTCGGCCTAGATCTCCTTGGCTTCTAACAAAGAGTCATTGAAATGTCCTCGTTTAGTTCTACACAAAAGAAATTCTTTGGCTAAAGCACTAGGAAACTGCATAGTGGACAAGATGCAAGACAAAACAAAAATACGTCTGCCGAGGCACAATCGTAAAATTAAAAATAAATATGCCAGATTTTACTGAAATGCAAACAAAAAAGCAATAGTAATTCGAATAAATCTGCATTCAATATATTCGTATTTACTTAAAACATATTTTTTAATGCTGTGTCTATAGCCGATAGTGCCATAATTATTCCGGAATGTTTATTAACATTTTACATACGGTATCGTGTTACTTGCGGTCTAGTATGTAACACCTCTGTGGTCCGATAGGTGGCAGTGTTGGTGTAAGATTGATAAAGATCGGCATATTTCTACGCTTTGCGAGGGAAAGGCATCGAAGAAAGTATTTCTCCTTGAGTAATTAGCACCGTGACACCTGATACGAACACAGCCCAGACAAGACCTCTGCTAGTAAGAAACAGGGGTCACCTGCAGGGGTCATGTGACCAAGGGAAAGGTCCAAGATTCCATTAACACTCAATGAAACTGGCAAAACATAACAGAGGTTCCCAGTAAGTTCATGTTTTACTCTGATCTTTATTGCTGGTGTATTTCTTTGCAAGCAAGGAGGTGTAAAGTGGAGGGGGGGGGGGGGGGATCGAGAAACAGACCCTTCCGGAAGGTGTCACTCGCAGCATTGCATTGACGACATTCTAAGGGGTTGAAATTACATTCACGCTGTCATTCAGCATCTTCATACAACACAAGCAGTGCATTTTCTTCATATATTACCAGTTCGCATTTCACATTGTCCCTTAAACATAGCAATTTCCTTAAGCATGGACTTCACCACAATTTCTTGAAGATTAACGTCCCACCTCTACCTGCTGCAGATTCTTTTACCTACTTATCTACTGAACCTAATACTCAAGGTTTTTTTTATCTTGTTGCTAAATGCAAGGGTGGATTAACTCGTCGAGCAGCCCTAGTGTTACATCAGCATGGACAAGTGAAAACAAATATTTATTCCAAATGCTTTTTATTGTTTGTGTGTTGGATGTGACTGAGTGTCCGAGGTGTGAATGATGTGCGAATGTTTTTTCTAGTTTTATATTCTACTGTATCATTACTTTATCCCAAATTGCACGGTGGCTCTGCAAAAATGATATTTCATGGTGACCGTGTGGGGCATAGTACACAAAAGGTACATTTACGCATTCATCTGCCCCAGGCTAAATACTATGAGCTTTGCAGCAAACCCAGTAAGAGAATAGATTAAAGAATGTAATCATTGTAAGGTGCATTATGGCATGTTCATTGTCTTCTGAAGATGCTGCGGCTGCCCCCCCCCGATCCCCGGAAGAGCTTGTTAACTCACTTGTTCACCTGCCTCCTGTGCTCAGGATGCCCCGCCCACGTCAGGATGTCACAGGTGTGAGTTACACCAGGCCACCCACAAACCCAAGCTCACTCCATTCGTCTGCTACACTCTTGTCCCAAACTGCGATCGCACCCCTTCCCAACTCTTAGGCAGTCAAAACAACACAAAACAGCAATTAAGAAGCAGTATTTTTTTACTGTAACACTGCATCCTACATGTTGCACGGACACAAGGGCGACACTGTAGCACTGACCTCAGTATGACACTGGCAGCCCTATCCTCTTTCACCATGCCCCCCCCCCCCCCGCTTTTTAAGCAAGCTTGTTTAATTGTTTTCTTTACCCACCTGCTCACCGGCTCCGTTAACAGTACCGGGGATGATTTAATGTGGTTTTCACAGGTGTCGGGACGGCTTGTAATACACTGGGCCAGAACGAGCACGCTCAGCTGCACGCTAGGGCTGGCTCAGCCTTCAGCCCCGCCGTCCGCGAAGGGCGTTCCGGGCAGCGCCACTGCGGGGAGTGTTTCCTTCACTGTGTAGGCTCTTCCCTCGGGCACAAGGCCACTTTTCTGTAGGTTTCCACTGTGGCAGGGTGCCTAGCACCCAGCTTAGGGAGCATGAGCGGGGACTAGCGGTGAACTGTCATGACAACAGACGGCCACTGCATAGCCAGTGCCCCGGAGGCGAGGACGGGCACTGCAGTTGTCGTGCCAACGCTGACCTCGTCGAGGGAAGCTCCTCACTCCCCGTCCACGTCATGACTCACTTGCAGCACATAAAGGACGCTCAGAGTAAACCCGGGCTGCACTTTGAGGTGACTCGCTCTGTTTTGTCTTAATTCACTCCAACAAAGAAAAGAAAACAAGAAGCTCTGCGAGATCCCACTTTAAGGCCAGATGACGGTTGTGTTTTCCTTGCAGTGACAGTTAAGAGTCTTCACCCCCTCGGAAAGTGGAGCAATCATCCAACATTCCTCTGGATATAGATTTCAAAGTCTGCCGGGTCATGCACAATAGAGAACGTCCCACTGATATGCCACTCGCTCGCCGTGTTTTACCAAAGAGGTCAAACGGGACGCCACGGGGTGACCAGGCTGTGTGAACACAGGGGTGGAAGTGCGGATAGTTGCATCCTGGTTGGAACTGGACACCTCTGGGAGGTGGAGAATGGCCTGGATGGGCAGCTCCATCTCTTCTATACGCATCCACCCCAATACACACTGCATATTCTCCATTATGCTCCAGCTACTGTAGGACAATCATGAGTGTTCTACATTATTAATTAGGACTTGCAGTTACTTTTGAGCTTGAGTCGTTCACAAGTGCGATCCAGCTTTAGCTTTAGCAGAGTGTTAGATAACTTTCACTTCTAACAAAGCAATACAGGCATTTACCATGTCACAACGAACACTGCTAATGATTTGTATTACTGCACACATGGCACCTGATGATTATTCAATGAGTACAGCAAACTTTTCCAGTAGTTCCCTAACCTCTAATACATCTGTCTCATCATGCTATTTTTATTATATACAATATATTTCAAATCTATGGGAATAAAGCAATCATCTTCATGTAATGTACTATATTTTATCTCATTATACGGAAAATCAATAAATGCTTGTGTTCAACTACACTCAAACGAACTCATCTGGTACGTAACATTTCATATGATGAACACTACTTATATGGACCTGTTACAGGTCTTCCTTCATGATTTTTTTCACATTTTATTTTTAAATTCAAAAATACTTGCATACTTTAATGCAAAGGAGACGGCATCAAAAAGTTTAAAATTTTCTAACCAGCTGAAATTAACATCTCTCACTTGTAGCTTACTATAGCGAGTAAGACATCCAATTTAGCAGCATTTTTGAATGATTGTGTAACATTGAAATGAATAAAAGAGCACTTTTTTGGCCCCGGGATTTCAAGAGTCATCTCCAGCCATACGGTTCTTATATGGGTATATCCCCGCATGCCCTACGGTGTCGGAGTCGAGGCTAGCATAGCCTAGCGACATCCTCGAGCGCGATCTTCAATAGCAGCCAAATCCCAGGGCTTTAACATCAATAGGACAAGAAATTTGTTTTCCGAGGCACCGGGATTACCAGCGTCAGGCGTGTTTCGGCCTGTTCTGACACTGACAGTGCTGTAGACCACAACCATGATGCAGCCCCCCCTCCCTAAAAAAAAGATAATGCAGGTTGACATTTGTGTCTTCCAACACAGAGAAGCCCGCATCCAAATTTTGTAACTTTATTTGAAAAACAAGACACCTAGGGGTACATTTCAGAGGGTGACAGTGGTAACCTGATATTCTCCATAGTATATCTGCATTATTCGGATGCTTATGAGCACCAAGCCATACGTCCGTAATGTATGACTAAATTCTAACCACAGCAGTATTCTTTAGGGGCAAAAACAGCCCGGATGCTTCATCTAACCTCCTAATGGCCAACTGCCCCTAAATAATTAAGGAGGGAAATCCATCAGTCACCATGGGGCTTGACATATAGGTATTGATGCTCTGTCAGTGGGGAACAAGGAGATCTGCTGCCCAATACATTTGGGTTAGTGGAACGGAAGCTTCCATCTCATGACAAGCAATGGGTCACAAAGGGAAAGGTTCAGTGCACTGGACCCCTTTGGAGAAGCAGAAGCTCTCACTGCCTGGTTTGTATGGTCTACAAGTTCCGGGAGGCGATGTCCAATCATCTAATCCAGAGCTCTGTAGAACATGCAATCACAAAGAAACACAAGATTCCCCACCCTGCACATAGCATAAAGAGGCACACTTGGGTCCAAGGCCGACGTGAGGAGGCTCCTGCTGGTGGCTCATGATCTCCCTTCATCTCCTGACCTTGGTCACATGACCCCGGAAGTCCAGAGCAAAGAGCGTGGTGGCCAGGGCGGTGTATAGGTGAGATGTGTTGAAGCGTAGGCAGTACACAGGGCTGCTGGTGGATGGCGACAGCTGGAATGACTGTAATAACCAGGCCCAAGGGTGGAGAAAAGCCAGAAGACAGGTGGAGTCAAGGCTGGGGCATGCCATGGTCTCCAACATGAGCACATGTGTCTGCTTCATGCTCAAGGCTGTGGACATCATCGACGACAGTAAGTGCCCTCACCTGCAAGCACCGGGTGTGGCGTTTGTCCCACAGACGCACAACGCCGTAGTAGGAGGAGCCACTGGCGATCATGTGGTTTCCATCACTTTGGATGCAGTACAGAGCGCAATCATGAGGCTCCTCCCACTGCATGACACAATTCCTATTAAGGAAATAGCGCAGAATGATGAGACTCCTCCCACTGCATGACACGATTCCCGGTAAGGAAAAAGTGCGGAAAAACGAGGTGAGGAAGAATGCCGAATGAAAAATGGATCATTAGTCACAGATAATTTTATAGATTATGAGCACAGATTTGCATGGACGAGCATAAGTATGCCATGACAGATTCATACCCCAAACAGAACCTAGCAGTGCTGCTACAAAAATTAAAATCCCTCTTTCAAACCTGAAATACCTTAACATTTAGTTCACGGCATGTAAACACTCGGACTGAACTAGTTTTATCTATTATGCTTCGCTTTTTTTGAATGAACGACTGTAAAGGCTTCGTTGAAGCTGGTGATGCTTTAATCTTTGATGACGACCTTGGTCAACCTAACACCTGCTCTTTAGCTATCTGGTGACTGCATTCGGATCTGTGCTCGACAGAGAGAGAGAGAAAGGAGGGAGAGAGACAGCCCCTTGGGTCTGGGGACAGTGCAACCCCTACCCTGTTAGGGGACAAGGACTTCTCTGTCAAAGATTCAAAACTGAAGAGATCTTTAATCTTGGCCTGTCAATGTACATGTATACATGATATACTACGACATACTAACAAACGCATTAACTATGAAGCAAATAATGCTGAAATCTTGTAAAAACGGTAAGTTAACATTCAGCATTCATAGCAGACATTATCATTATGGCTAGACGACTGTCAGAGCATCTCTGAAGTGGCAAGGCTCACGATCAGCCGTTTTGGACACCTACTGGCAGTGGTCTGAGGGGGGAAAAATCCAACTACCGGCTAGGTGTTGGGTAGCCAAGACTTGTCAATGCGAGATGTGAACAAAGGCTAACCATCTAATACATCTCAGACCTTCACGTGCATCCCTTTTAACAAGATAAGCATTATCTGCTTCACATGGGGGTAGTCATAATGTTTTGGCTCATGGGTATAAATGTCGGATGATACATTTATACAGTGATTAGAAGATACGCTACTGGATGTGGTGGGGTGGGGGGAGCATGAGACGATGGTGAACAGGGTTATTAATAATAATGTGGTGGGGGACTTCGGATGGGTGGGCTACAGGCACCTTGGGAGTCATCTTGACAGCAGCTCTCTTTGGGGGGGGGGCGGGGGGGGGCACATTCGCTGGCCTCTTTGTCAAACAGCCGCTTCAAAACAGCCCCAACCACAGAGGCCCATCAGACCTGTGGCCCCTCGCGCTTTTAGGCGGCTCCCCGATGCGGGATCATTGTCCGAGGTCACGACTCAGCCGCGGCGGCTAAATGAAAGCACCGAGCCGCCGTCGACTGCGTGTCGGACGCGGTGACACCTGTACGGGGCCCACGCTCCGCGGCATGATCTCACGCAAACAGCAGCTCCTCACCTGAAGCCTGACTCGCTGTCCCATGCGGGCTTTCACTCCCTACTGGCAATTCACTGCTTTGTGCTCCACTGTTTGCGCTCCCCACCTGCCCCGCTTAGCCTTTCCGTGAAACGTTTCATTTCCATTAAATATTTGAATGATTACATGACTCACATTTCACTCAAATGTTTTCTCTCGCTACACCCTGAAAGCCATATTACATTTTTTGATGGCACAGCATATCTATCATATTAGCATCAACAGGAATAGCAGCAATCAACAGAACGAATCAAATACATTTAATTTAAGGTGATTGCTGAAAGGAGACTGCATGAGCCAAATTCAGCTGGAACTGTTTCCGATTTTTCCAATAATAAATAACAACAATAATAATAATATCCAGAGTTTTCTGAAAATACTTTCAGAAGTCCAATCATTCTTAATCCATGCTTCTAACCCACTGCATCAGGCTATGGGCCAGACACAGGTATTGAAAACAGACTTCCTGACAGACAAGTATTACATGCTTCAGGACTTTGGGAGCAGGCTTTGCCAAATGAGGTGTGACTTTACACTGCCAGACTATGCAATGCATTATTGATACCTAAAGAGGGAGCCCATTTGCCTCCCCCCCACCACCAATTTCCCTGAGGCCCTCATCCAATCAGCACTCATTTGTGCCACTTGACCAACCCGGCGACTGTCCCGCCTACAAGTGTGATGTGATGTGTGCATAACTGAAATTCTGTGCCCGGACTGATTGCAGAAATGTGTGGGTTGTGGACCTCCGTGTTGGGCGTTAACCCCAAACCCACCTGGCGCTGGTCCTCAGGTCCCAGTAGCGAATGTAGGTGTCATGGCCACAGCTGAGGAGCAGGGCGGGCGACTCGAATGCCACGTCCAGTACACCCGCTCCGTGCCGAAACTGCCCTCCCAGACACGTTACCAGCTGACCCCTGTGAGTGGAGGGGACAAAAAGGTCAAAGTTAATCCTGATCCAACCCCAAAGGGGTACCAGGCTCCCTAAGAAGGAATGGGGGGTTTCTGATGCACCTTTTTGTCACTTAGTATTGGGCAGGAAAAAATGGGCAATATGTGTGGTTGGCTTTGGACGTGCCAGGCTCAGTCCACACCACCCACCCCGCCCCCCACAATGCACCCCATGCCTACTGTGAGGTCTGGCGCCCCCTACCTGCTGGTGAGCGGCGAGGCATGCCCCTCCCTGACGCTCCCGTCTCTTGAGTCCCGCGTCTCCGCTAACAGCATGGCGATCCCGTCGGCGAGGCCTCGCGCTAAGCCAAACGCCTTCATTTGCTGACCTAATCCGTTATTACCACCCCCCCACCCCCCAATCCTCTGCAGTTCTCTGACCATGACTAGGGTCCACACAATGGAGAAATCCACTGCCTGGAGATGTTGGGGGGGAGGAGGGACCTGAATATGCCCGGGACGGCAGATTAGGGGCGGCGGCGTGTCCCAGATGAGGGCGTCCACAGCACGCTCTCGTGATCACAGCCACCCCGCCCCTCACTCTAAAGCAGCAGCTTATCTAGAATAACTATTTCTTTGTCACCAATTCATTCCCTCCGTGACCGCAACTCGCAGGGACCCTGATACCTGGTCCCTGGCAACCATTGAGGAGGGCCCGTTGCCCCCGGTAACCGCCCGCCCCCCCCTCACGATGCCAGCCACTCCGGTGTGCCCCCATACGGAGGCAGAACGAGTAATCCCTTGCTCTACTGTTACCAGCTGGGGGTGGAGTGGTAGACTTGTTGGGCCAGGGCTTTCTCATGGCTCATCGATGGGAAGCAGCCCACCGTCGCCCCCTACAGAGACACTGCACTCTGCTGTGGGAAGAAAGGGACCTGGAGATGCGAAGGCTGGTAGGGTATTGAGAGTAAAAGCTCTGAAGCTACTTCAACTGAAGCAAGGAGCAGCTGGACTTCCAGGCTTGTGGGGAGACACAGAGAGAGACATTGGTTTGGACTCCAACAATGCTGGGAGTAAACGCTCCACAATCTGGAGAAACCCAACTATCATTAATGGGGGGGGGGGTGTTACAGAAATAGCAAGCTTCAGAGACAAGCCCACTGCTCTCTCCATCCATCCAGTTCCCTCCTTACAGCTGGGTGGCAAATGTCATTTTTTAATGTATTCCATTCAAAATGAAAAGTATTCTTACATTTTGATGAGAGAGACTTAAATGATACAAACCGTTCCACATTAAGGAAGCACAAAACTATTCACCTATATGTGTTAAATTCTTCAGTAAAAAAAAAAATAAAAAAACATCAGTACAGGGCACTGGACATGCTGCAATGCTGTTCAGCCACCAGACAAAAATCTATAAGCGACATAAGAGTCTCTCTTTTCTTGCCCACATCGTTGGACTGTCACAAAATAACTAGTAACTGCATCCTTATCAGTTTACAGACAGGAGGATCCATGGGGTGGGCGGGGGGTCATGGTTATGCCTGACCATCAGAGTCCGCTAGCTGCAGTTGCAGAAGACTCCCACATTATTACACGTTTGGGCCACACACACATTTCCTGAAAAGCCTCTATTACTGAATTGATGCATTTTTAAAAAGGAGACACTATGGGTATTCTCCTCGTCTGAAGGAACTATGGTAGGAAAGGTCATTTTTTGTCTGAGCTCTTGTAAGGTTAAGTCCAGAGTATAAACTGGTATGTGCCGGCTTTGGGAAACAGTCTTTTTTATAAAAGGCCTTGGGACAGGTACATAAAGAGTCCCGCAGAGTTTTTCAGGGCCTAAAACAAACATAAATGGTGTGCTGCCCTCAGCTCGTCCCCCAATTTAGCGGTGGGTCGGCGCAACACAGCCTCTCGGCCTGGGGGCCCTGTGGGGGCCCCTGCATGCCGCACGCGTTCTCTCAAAAACAATGAGATTGCAATTTGTATAACACAGCAACCCCCAAATTCAGACATTTAACCCTCTTTTTCAGTGAAGAATCTCAGGAATTTGGTAGCGATTGTAAGATTCTTTGATGGGGTTTTTTTTTCTCTTCTCCTCCTTTTTTTTCCCCCCACTTCTATCCATGAGCAGAGGCCTCGTAAAGAGTCGGGGGTCTTTGTGCGGGACCCCTTGTGTGGGATCTTTGTGTGCCTAGGATCATGGGCCATCCACAATGAGCAGCACAGACAAAACAGGGTCAGAGCAGAAAAGAGAACGGGGGCCGTTTTAAATTAAGAACCCGACACAACAATGGGGGGGGAGAAAAAAAAATCGCTCCCAACTTTCTGCACCACAGAAGTCACTGTTTTTTGTTTTTTTTTGTGTGTGTGGGGGGTTATAAGGATAAAAAATGTCAAGATAAATCCACTCAACATGTCTCCGTTGAAAGACTGGACAGATGCTCCCTGGGTTACAATGGTCTGTGTTACGATTTGCTGACTTTACGATGGGTAAATGTTTTTCACTTTCAGTACGTTATCCAATACTCTTGTCTGAGTATTTTCGTGCAATAAATTTGATAGAAGTGGGATTTCCTTTATTCCGTCCAGTCTGAAGGGTCAGAGGTCAGACACAGGCTCCAAGCATGCCCTGTATCGTGTGCATAACTGAACCTTTGGGCCCATCAGACATTAAAAGTGTATGGAATACTGCCATCTCTCCCCGAAGCGGAGAATACGCCTTCATGTCATTGCTCAGGAAACTTCTGCTAATGCATCTTCTGTTATGTTTCACAGGCTTTTCCCTCTGTTGTGGTTTTTCAGGCTGATTTCTATCAATGCCCGTGTCACGCCTCCCCCCGTTACATACAGTTGCATGTTATGGCCTGCTGGTTGGGATGAAAGGCAGCCCCCCCATGCACACAGCCGCACTGCACCGCCCGGCTGCTGTGGCATGGGGGCGGCAGGGTCTGGGTTCGACACCGCTCTCAGAGTGCTCCCGTTGGTATAAACGGGGAGGAGATAAGGATGTTTTCATCCCCATGTCGGTTTTGAATTGAAAAGAGCAGCACCCCAAGGAGATCAGCAACGGTGCTGGGCTGAAGCATCTCAGAACAGCACCAAATAAATACAGACCGGAACTACAGACAGTGATGTACGCGTCCGTGTGGCACAGGATATAAAACCTGGAGGTCTGCCTTGCCCCCACCTGAGGGTGCGCCGCTACCGCAAGGATATCCCGCAATCAGTCCCTCTGTTCCCTCCGATTATCGCTCTATGCACGCCTAATGCCATGCTGTCCTCATCCCCGTCCTGGATGCCAGTCTCTCCAGTCACCTAATGGTTTATTTTTCACTGTCCTTGTTGGAATGGGGAGGGGGGGTAGACTTCAAGAGAAAATTTTCGAGACGTACTCGGCCCGTTTTTTTGTTCTTCTTGAGATGAGACCGCCAACGGCCTACAGTCAGGCTCTCTCACGTTACGGCATTGGGAACCAGAACCAACTCCAAGCAGAAGTAGAGATTTGTTCAAAAACGAATCTCGTGGACTGTAGCCGAGTTTCTATATCAGACAGGAGTGTGGGACAGTGTTGCCCTTCCGGTGTAGCCGAGTTTCTATATCAGACAGGAGTGTGGGGCAGTGTTGCCCTTCCGGTGTAGCCGAGTTTCTATATCAGACAGGAGTGTGGGACAGTGTTGCCCTTCCGGTGCCGGTAAGGTGAGCAGGCCTCAGCACAGGGGCAGGGTGACTGGGGTAGTGCGGTATAACAGAGCTTACCGCTAATAGCTCCCAGTGACTGTGGATGAAGCATAACCCAAACAGGGATTATTTTTAGCGGAATCACCCCGCCTACCACCGACTTCGCCGGTGCAGAAGCCATCGCCTCTGCCAGTCGTGATAAACCCGTGCGGGCGGAGGACGGCACGGAAGCACGGCCGCGGGCCACAGGTGCGGAGAAAAACAGCTCGCCCCCATGCAGCCCGGAAGCCCCCACAAAGAAGCACCCAGTAGATTCAGAGCCGGATAGCTGCTGCGTGTGGGTGCATCTTATCCCTGCGACGGAGCACGGCAAGGAGGGGTCCGTGTCACCGCCCGCCCTGGGAGCCGCCGTAACGCCATCACCTGGCAACCACATTACCCAGTAACAGCATTACCACCCCTACCACTCACCTAATAAGGCAGCCCAACATCCGATAGCTTCTACCGACTTATCGCCATAGACTCTAGGATTTCAAATTGGACATATGGATACGATTTGAGCAGATAGAAATTGTTATATAAATCGATCATCCATTTTAACCTGGTCGACATGACCGTGTTTTTCTGTTTCAGGTACCTCATCCTGTGCTGACTAACATTTCCACATCTCACCTTAATTGGACCCCCCCCAGCTCCAAGAGACCCACCCACCCAGAAAGACAGAGCCCTGGAAGCCCATTTAACTGTAAGTACCTGTGTAGCAGTGGGTGGGGCCCCGCGGCTCCTGTCCATCAGCCTGTCACTCACAATCTGCGCTTGAGAGATCAAACTGAATCCCCCCTGTTCCTCTGCTCTAATCCCGCTCAAAATATGACTCCCACAGAAAGGCGCTCAAAGGCCCCTCCCTCGGCCATCTCACGTTTCCCTGCCGTTTTGTGCCGGAAACCCCTTCATTTCTGCCATACAATGTGCTAAAGGTTTAATTCAGCGGGCAGGCCTTGGGAATTCCGTGGGGCTGTGAGGCTGTATCAGGTTTTAAGCCCCGCTTTCATACCAAGAATGCTCCGGCCCGCTTTGAACTGCGCAAACAAAGTCCGCCCTTAAGACCTGAAAAGGTACGGGATTGACAACTCTCGTCCGAAAAGTTCCCTACTTTCCACCGGTCTAATCAATTCTGCCAACAAAAAGGAAGTGAGCCCGCGCCTTTGTAACGGCGGCCGTCGTTGGTGGCTAATGGGCCATTCACAAGGTCCGACACATACAGGCAAATGTAGCCCAGATCTCTTACAGTTCCACATTCCAGATGCAATCATTCCATTGTATTGTGCTGCTTAGAATCCGTCTGTGGGAAATGACTTTATAGACAACACATATTCTCCAGTTGCCCTCAGCATCTGGACAGTAGATCTTTCCGAAGTCTACTGATACAACTAAGGTCAAACTTTTTCATAGGGATACTTTTGAGCCCTCTGGTATTGCTCTTTGTCCTTGAAGCACCTGTTTTTCTGTACCACCAGACTCATCAGAATTAAATGTTTAAGGGCAGCTTGAAGGTCAACACCCTCCAAAAGTAGTGTTCATCAGCACTATAAACAAGCCGCGCCTGAATCAGCTCTGACTGGGTGACCTTTCAGGGTCACCCGGGGCTTCGTGACCACACACACGTGACAGGGGTTGGTCGCTTCTCCTGCGTTGCACACGTGCGCTTACCTCTCTGTGTCCCAGATGCGCAGAGGAGTGGGGTTCTCGCAGCACGCCGTCCCTGTCACGAAGGAGCTGTCGGAAGAGAACAGGAGAACTCCATAAGCTCAGTGCTCAGATCTAAAGTAATAAGACTGGGTACTTCATTCCCAATCGTTGCCTGTGATTAAACCGAGGGGGCTAGCTTTCAGTCCTGATTAACGCAGCCAAGGAGACCACAAAGACAAATCACTCTGACATTTTAAAGAAGTTAATGTGACGTAGTAGGTGGCTCCAGGGCCATCAGGCCACCCAGGGGAAGCAGGTGTTCAGGATGTCCATCCCATACGCCAAGGCCTCACACAGACCCAAACCTAAACGGGCTTAGTCTCTCACAGGCTTGAACACAGTGTCACCTCAATGGTGGCCTCAGGCAAAGTAGGACGCGAACTCACTGGGAGCTTCCTACTTTATTAATAGAGCCCTGGGCCAATGACTAATGCTACAGTACAGATAGGAGCTTAAAAGGGGGCGGGGCCACTGAGAAAACAGCCAATCAGAAAGTACTAGCGATGGAGGAGGAACACACTCGGACACGGGGAGGCGGGAGGGCACACGTGGTTTGGCAAAGCAGCCATGACAGCTGTCCGCTCGGTGAGTGGCGGCCCATCAAATGGATTCAGCTCTGGGGGTCGTGCTGCCATTTTAATTGCCGTGGGGTAAATGAAGGCGATGTGCCGTCATCAAATGCAGCTGGTCCCTGGCCTCCACTCCGGGGACACGAGCTGGAAGAGGCGCAGCGGTGCTGGGCTGTCTCACCTTAGCCCTTACTAATGTACTGCATTGACTCATCGGCCTAATTACATCCATCCATTTTCTAAACCCGCTTGTCCTATGCAGGGTTGTGGAAGCTATGGGTGCAAGGCAGGGAATAACACAGACAATTTGACAACCCTAATTCAACTTAACATGCGTTTGGGAAACCCAGAGAACCTGGAGGAAACTATATGATGACCCTGGGAGAACATGCAAACTCTACACATGTAGATCCACAGCAGAGACTTGATCCCTGGTCCCAGAGGTGTGAGACAACGGTGCAAAACAATACAATTAAACTTATTATTAAATGCACAGACATGCTGTTTGACATGAGAAGCACCTGCACTGAAACCAGGTGACATTATCCGCTCCTGGATTATCATAACAAAAAAGGGCAGCTATGCTTCATTTCATGGCCTGCTGCACTTTGCATTTCGTCAAGAGTGTGTTGCATGATGCATGTCTGCTTTCTCAATATGCATACTTGACCGTACTTGTGTTCCTGTGTACCCATTTTACGTCATCTTCCATTGCCTGTTCCAATACTAAGAACAGAAGTACAGAGGATGGTAAAAATCCCCGGATGCTGGTCTTTCTCCTTCCCAAATATAAAGGATATACCTGCATCCTCACCAAACGAGACCAATCCCATGATTCATTGTGCCCCAAGTTCATTCTTGGGAGGCAAATTAGCAAAACCGGTCTTGCAAAGACCACAAGTATGATCTTTGCGTCCTTGGTATTGAGAAATGCCTATGATCCCCTTTTTGAGGACACACTCTGCTGATGAGGGCCAATGGGAAGCTTTCTGCAGCTCTAATCCCATATAACGGTTGATCTACATCAAACCCTCACCAGAGAACATTCGACGTCTTTGACTATTCAGGAAGCAAGAAACATCTAATCAGAAAGTGTTCTCTGTAAGTGACACATTAAAAGGAATGTTCCAGAAGTAGCAGACACACAGGTCAACCTGACTCAGTTTTTAAGTCTGTTAATCCAAATGAATTATAAGTTAGACCGATTATAAAAATCTAATTAAACAATACAAACACCCATGAAGGCTTTAATTAATCTCCCTGATCTAGGCATTAATTGCTGGAACTTTCAATATCACCCCTGAAAAGGAATAATGAGCCATTGGGCTCTGATCTGTAGGAGGAGACCTAAAGACACCTGCATAATGGGTAGCTGATCCAGCAGGAGCTGTGGCGCAGAAAAGGCTTCCCAATGAGGTTAATCCCATCCTGGGGCACCTTCTCCACCAAGCAGCATGTACAGAACACAACAGTACACAACAGAACACAGGTATAGAATAATCTGGAAAAATAACCAAAGATTCAAAGGCAACATCCAAGAAGGTGTTCCAAAGAAATCAAGAAGGTCCACCTTAGCTCCAAGACTGACATATGATCAGGTTCTCTGCTGCAACCTAGAACGTTCACAAAGCTCCAACAAGTAAACATGTCTGTCATCATGGTTTTGAAAGTCTACTGAACCCCAATTGCAGATCTGTACTCCCTTGAAGCATGCAGATGGTACAGACAAAGATCGTGATTAAACTGGATGGAGGACAGAAGAAGCAGAGACGGGATCACCACAGCCTGGTCAGTAGTTCACATTTGAAGCGAGGGCAAGATGGCGGAAACCTGTCCATGTGAAGAAGTGTCGAGTTAACCACATTGTGTTAGCTTCTTAATAATACTGATGGACATATGGTCAACAACACAGAACCTGACATGGACTCCAAAACACAGGTTACAAAACAAAAGGTTTACTTTTAGCGCAGTATTTTTGGAATTCTACCAAGCACAGCCTCTTGATTTTGGGGTCCCCTACAATAAATTCTGCCGGCCTTCTTCTTGCAGACATAAAGATCTCTCTAGGCTACTTAGACATACTTCTACTGAAGAGACATTCAAAAAGAACATCTAAATGGCATGTTAAGTGGTTCTAGAGTGGATCTATAAGTGTCCTGAATGTCTTGAAATTAAGCTAGTTCTGTCTGGGCTGAGGGCGCACTAGCCTGCACTCCTAGTATGCAAAATTAGGGTCAAAAATCAGGAAGATAAAAAAGGCCACAAAAAAGGAGGGGGACAGAAGGGGCATACATTCCTGGTGACCATTTGGATTGTGGCGTTCAGTGGGCAGCCCCTATGTGGGGCATGTGCCTCTAATGGCTGTGGGCTGGGTTGGGGGCTTTCGGGAATGGGCAGGTCTGCTGCAATTACTGGGGACGCCTCCCGCCAGCAGAGACCTGGCCCCTCGCTGGGCTTTCAGCGACAAGCGCCCTGTATTTAACGTGTGGGAACTCTCGCCCCCCCCCATCCCTTATCGCTTTATTGTCGCAGACTCTTTCTTTCCTCTTTTTCTAACTAATTGAATTCTTGACTCCTAAGACACAGCACTGCTCGGCCAGGCCCGGGGCAGACCAAAGGCTAAAGAAAGATGCAAGGTTTGGTTTTGCTTTGCTTGAGTGGGGCGGAGCAATGGCCGGTGGGGGCAGCGGTGGCTTCCCTGTACTCTTATACAGAGGTCAGAGGTGACGGCTCCTCCGCTGTGAGAAAGAACTGAATCGGGTAGTTTATCTGACTGTCATTTTCTCTCTCTTTTTGCAAATTTAAAGAGGCCCTGTCCAACGACAACTTTGTAGTTTTGCTTGATGAGTTCTAGACAAAACAAAACCAGAAAAAAAAGCCCCCTTTCTCACCTCCCCTGGGGGGGCTGCTACTCCACACCAACAGTTCGCTGTCCATTCCTTCTCGGCGCCTGGTGTTAGACATGCTCGTCACTAGGGGGCGCACTCCGAGGCCTCGGCATACACGCCATTCATCCCTTCTACTTCCTGATGACCTACTGCTGTCCATGACCTCAGACATAAGTGTGGTCGTGAGACACAGATTAAGGCAACCGAGCTGAACCACGAAGAGAGATTAATTAGTGCGGTTCCAGTTTGCTTTGGTTTTCCACGGCGGTACGGTCGGCTCTGTAAAGGCGTTGCCAGGCTTGGAGAGCAACAGTTCTGTTCTGTACTATTTTTTTAAATAGGTGGCCAGAAATTTTCAAGTACCGAGTTATCGGGAATGCATCAATACATCGCAATGTGCAATACTACTACTAATGAATAATACGTAGAATGTGCCTTTTCCCTTCAGATAATCCAAGCATATGAACACAGATATGGTACTGGTCGGAACCCGGAGTCACTGGTATCTCGGGTACAGATCAGTTTTTGGTGGCAGTGGAAAAGTATAGATCACTGGCACATGGTACATTTACTTATTTAGCAGATGCTTTTGTACAACATAACGTCAAAGCATGGATCAGAGAGCAGGGGCTCAAAAGCCCAACTGGGACACCACTCTGCCCGCTATGGGATTTGAACCTGCAGGCTTCCGATCAAGAGCACAGAGTCATAACCTGCAGAGCTACAAAACGCCCCATTGGTTAGCACTAACTGCTGTCCCACTACATGTGAAAATGGGCATATAGCTTGGAATCACTCATCAAGCAGATAAGCCGTTCCCACTCCTCGTGTTTCTCTTAAATGTCCACCATCCACAGTCACCACATCTGCCATACGGCCCACAGCTGTATCGTGATGTAGACACTGATGCATATGACATTCTCCTTAAAGATTCTACTGTGGGACAAAATCGAATTTCTATGCCAATGGCTGTCCGAAGGCCAATGATAAAAACGAGGGGAAACTTGGGCGACAGATTTAAGCGCTCTCAGTCCTTCTACTGAGGGACTACAAGGGAGTCATAGAGCAGAAGCTAGTTTGGGGAGACGTAGGTGAGGCTCCACCGCTGGTGTGATGAGTGCATGCTGGTTACGGAGGGAGCCAGGCGCTGTGGCGCGGTGTAAAATACGTCAGTGTTCATGGCAGACGGCCACGTGTTTCCACACTGCTACAAATATTATCATTCCTACTAGACCAGTAACAGGAAATCTGGGATCCTAAAACTATTTTCAACTCATCCTCTCTATCAAAACATCAGGTTTTATCCAGCGTTTTTCATATTTATATCGATACTCCTGCCCTGTTTAATGACAAACTGTAAACATGCAAAATAAAGTTTTTCCACTCTAGAAACTTGAATCAGTCAAACTCAGTCAGTAAATATAGCCATTCACCTGGTCCAAGTCCACCAACCAGCACCGAGCTCCCTGGATTGTAGGTCATTTTGCTACCTTAACTCTGGATAACTCTGGATGCCAGATAAATCCAGATGATGTAATATGTTGCGATCAATATCTGTCCACCTACACGCTTAGATTGAATTCCAATAAGGAGCCTGTGTCAGACTTTCCAAAGCCATTAATTCCTGTCATTCACACGTGAGGCCGGACTTTTGGTGACTGAACACAGTTACCTCCACACTCAACAGCAGGGGGAGGCCTAACTATACATATAATTAAGCTCCCCTTTCCGGGCCTCTCTCTGAGTTTAAAATGCTATGTGTGAAGCCAAGGAATGGGGGGGGTGACATTAAGGTATCCACAGAGGCTTCCGGAATGGTGAACGGAGGCCAGGACACTCCAAGGGACATTTTACATACTTTCCCGTTCTGTCAAGGCAGTTGGACTTGCTGCATGCTGGAAACACAAAGACAGCACTTTTGTGTTCAGATTACACTCCCCCCAGACCATGTAAAAGGGACTGTTCTAGCACTTTCTAGCCATGTTTTTAAGCTTTTGGCGACAATTAGCTCAAGAAGAATAACAAATACTTGACAGATTTTTTTTCCCCTCAAATATAAATACACACAGTTCAGTCGCAATAGGTTTCCATGTCTATAATGCAGATTTGATATGTTGACGGGTTAACTAACCCGGCAGGCCATATCGGAGGCAAAGGTCAGCGCCTCGGACAGTTAAGCTGATTAAAAGCTATCATGACAAAGCCATTTTTAAAGGAAAGGACCGAACAATCTACAGCAAATGATGGATCTGTTGTTCATCTGTACCGACAGGGGAGCGGTGCTGACACTGAAGGATCATGGGTAACGGGCCCACACCCAGACATAGTTCTGGGGGTTATAAGCAAGAGCCTCCCCTCCTATGGAGTGATATGTCAGAGGTGAAGGGGGGGGGGGACTCAGAACGCAGGTGGGGCCCACGCTCAGATGAGCCAGCGCAGCCCGGGAGTGAGATGAAACGTGCCCCCCGCCATTTCGCTGGATTTATACGGTGCGCGGAGACGGGAGATGTGACGCGATGGGGAGTTCCTGTCACGGCCTCGGAACTCGATAACGTTGTAGGATCTCGGGGCCCTCAGCGGTGCGGTCTGGGCTGGGTCGGGGCGGCCGAGCGTGGAGGCCTGCATGCGAATCCGAGAAGAGGCTGGCAGAGTGATGGGTGAAAGGCGAGCGTGCGGAGCAAGGGGCCGGCCTCAGCACCTGCACGGCCGGGTCCCAGGTCATTCATCTACACACAATGTGCCCCCTAATGGATCCTGGGATGCGGCTCCCCAGAGGAGACCAGCAAGCTGGATCTCCTTACACCCGGGCCTTTCTTTCAGCCTGGATACCAGTGAAGCCCCCCTCCACACACCTGGGGGGGGGGCACCTCTCACTCCCCACAACCCGGCCGCTCCCAGCTGCGCCCCCCAACCCCAACCCCCCAACACACCCCAGCCCTGCGCTTTAGATACCTCGAGCGTGAAGCGGGAACAATGCCATTTGCAACACAAGGGGCTCCCTTTCTTCTGGGTCTGGCCGCTCAAATTAAAACACCCCCCCCCACCCCCCCGACACCCCCATCTGAGATGTAGGTCCACCTACCATTCGGCAAAATATTCGATCCCTTACAGGCGCAACCTAAAAATCGACTGCCTTCTCCAGAGTAACTGTAAGTGTCTGTGATGCCTAAATAAAAAACAAAGACCTAAAAATCAAATGAGACACACAGGAACCCCATCTTCGTAAATGTACAGGTGAAGATGTCCTCTACATCACATGAAACCTTACAAAAGCACCAGTTCAAGTAATAATATATAAGGGTCATAATAATAATTCATATTTAACCAACTGAAAATGATTCCTATTCCAGTTAATTCACAAAACCACATTTCCCTGTTCGATCTGCAGCGTTTGCTCGAACTTTGACTATCAAGGTGTAAGAAACACAATGTCGAGCGTCAGCTGCCCGACACCATTTCCTGGGACACAGCAGAGGGATCCACCCAGCAGCAGGGTTTCCCGGTGACGCCCGGCGCCGCTTACGAACAGAACCAGCAGATACGGTTACCCTTAATCGGATCTCAGTCGCTCGCGTGATCCAAGAGCCAAGCCCCCCTCTGGCATGGAACTGTAACTGCTGACTAAAACGGCCAAATTGCAGACCGGCCAGGGTGGTGGTGGGGAGGGCGGTCTGACTGCAGCTTGTGCCCCCCCCCCAAAGGGGGGAGTGATTTGTTTGAGCACGGTGGGTTTCCAGGTTAGCTGACACCTCTGTTTCTGGGAATTTTAATTAACCTCTTGCCTCATCCACAGCTGCATGCTTTCATGGGGCAGCAGGCTGTGGCTGCCCTGCTATTTCAGCCATCAAATTGGAGAATTAATGACATGGATAATCACTCTTGAATCCGAATGCAAAACTCCTGGCTGGAGAGGCCGCACGGGGCTGCCGGTCCGGGACTGGCCAGCCTGCTGGTGCTGATGCTCGGGATGCGGCCGGAGTAGAAAGACCCAAAGATCCCCCAGGGGTGCCAGTTCACCAAGTAACCAGATTTGTGACAAATCTGTAATCAACACATTATGCAGAGGAGCAGAACATATGTGGGTGGGGGGGGGCGGGGGGGGCACCATGTGGACGGAGCCTTGTGGGCGTGTCCCCGGTGAGCAAGGACACAGGTCAGCAGTCAAAGTGCCGGCAAGAGCAAGCCGGCTTTCCCGTGATATCCGGCCACACTTCCGACCGGCAGACGTACACCTGCTGGAAAAGCCCTGAGCAATGGGGCAAGCAGAGGGGATGAGGCGCAGCAGTCAGGCAACACTGCAGCGGGTTTATTCCCCATTAGTGATATCTAATGTCCTCACACACCCACACACATACACACACACACACACACACACACAACTCGCCCCTCTTTGCGGCTTGGGGTGGCAGTTCATACTCGGAGGTTAAGTGAGACAAACAGAGGGGGAAAAAAGATTTGCTTGACCCCACGGAATTCATGGTCAATTGAGGATTTACAAGAGTGTTTTCTTTTTTTTTTTCCTTTTTACAGCCCTATGAAAAGGTTAAAGCGGTGTGCGTCATGCTATAAATCACAGTTAATCTGCATGTTTTATGTCGCAAACCCGCAGGACGGGAATCCTCAGCGGCCGTGAGCGAACCGACCTCTCTTCCATCTGCACTTCAGAGGTGCTGCAGGACTTCAAAGCCAATCGGGGGCAGTAAACTAGAGACTCCGTCTGAAAAGGTCCCACTTCACGCTACCCCCCACCCCAGTCCTGATCACTGGTTCCCGTTTAAGTGGCCCGACGCGGTTCACGCTTGGCCTATGGCTTCACCTGGGGGGGCTGCGGCCTTTTCGGAGCATTTAATCACGGCCCACGTGGTGGATTTGAGATCCACACAGATCAGCAGCAAGATGCTAAACCTCTGATCCTCCAGATATCGGTTTGCGCTGAACCTCCTGCCCAACGCTGAATTACCCATGAAATCAGGCGAGAGTCAGAAGCAGTAGTTTGTGCGTGCGTCTCCAGATTGAGACATCCACAGAGAAAGTGAGCGCCGTGATGCAATCGCGTCGAGGGAGGCAGGAATTAGCTTGCCATGTCCACAGCTGGTTGCCATTAACCTCATTTTATTACCCACTTGACATTATGTCGCAGCAGGCTGTGAACTCTGTAGGGCAAGGGAGGGTGGACTGGAGCGCCTGTGCAAGGGAGGTCAGCCACTGGGGGCCAGTGTTCACTTGTGGGGGGGTAGGGCTTACCATGTCCCCAGGCCTTGCCCTGACCCGTAACATACATACGCCAGGAGGCCAGTCACCAAAGCAAGTGCTTAACTGATTAACCTCATTCTTTATAAGTGTTTAGGGAAGGAGCAGGGCTGTGATAACTGACGGAGACTCAAACACCCGCCCTTACCTCTGGGATGGACTAATGGCCACAGACCACACTCTGTCCAACATGGGGATCGTGTATAAACATCCCCCAAGCTGCTCTGACGACAGCGTCCACACCTTAGAAAGAACACAGGTGATATTAACTTCTCAACACAGTCACATAAACACTGATTTAATGAAAACACGAGCATGGAGAACAAGTGAGTAAGACGATAATTGTTTGTACAATATCACAATTGTGAATTTTTCCCAAAGATGACAGAAAATGATTTTAAATGACAATAACGTTTTAGCTTTGAGTTACTTCAAAGTTGGTTGTCTCATAATGTAATCTCAAAAGGATACTACCTGCTCTACTTTTATGAACTAGCCACCTGCGACAGAGTACCTGTCAACCCCCCCGCCCCAGGCCCATAGCGTTACATACCCGTGCTGTGCGGTCTCTCGAGCCACTGACGATGACCCCACCCTGGCTGTCAACACAGTTCACTTCCTGCTCGTGGCCACAGAACTCGACCCACTGGCAACCCCACCGGTGGTGAGCAATAATCTTCCCATCTCTGAGGAATGAGATATTACTGCAATTATTGTTTAGCTGTTACCTTTTTTTTTTTTAAAATCAAAACTGACCCCGTGCCTGTGATAGGAAGGTTGCCGGTTCAAATCCCAGGGCCGGCAGACTGATGTTGCTGTTGGGTCCCTGAACAAGGCCTTTAATCCTCAATTGCTTGACAGGCATTGGATGCTGGCAGACCCTGCCTGCTATCAGCTCTACGTGTGTCCATGTAACACATACAACGCAAGATGGGAGAGGCAAAAACCTATAGATTTTGCTTCAATTGAACTAGTTAGGTTGAATCAAGGGAACTTTCAGTTGCACGTCTATGTCCACAACCACTATCCATGGCTCATAGGGGTAGGCGACCAGCAGTGAGAATGTTGCCTCTATGGGAGTCTCTCAAAGGTCCCTTTGGAGTGGGGGGGGTGGAGGGCACAGTTAATCCCAGTCCTCAAAGACCACCCCACTGTGTACTACAGGTGGAAGTCAGTCACTGACTGAAAGGTGACCAAAGCATAAAGCAAGAAGAGGCCCCAAGCTCTAGAGGCGCCCACCTACACCAGTGTGATGCCAAAAAGGATTTTAATGCTCAACTTTTCCTAAACATTACGGCTGAACTGGGGATTAGGAGAATTTTTCAAAGCGTGGTTGAGGGAGAAATGGTTCTGATAAAGGAATTCCTATCTAAAACCACCCGAGAAGGCAGTCGTCGTCAAACCTTACCCTCCGGCACTGATGAGGTGTGTGTCTGTCAAAACAAATCTGCACACATCCTCCTGGTGTCCTGAATACACAGCTGCAGGCCTGCGGATTCTCCCCCCCTCCATCCGGAGGTGGTATGCCCCGATGTCTGCCGCCTGAGACAGATACAGGACATCTCGGTCCAGCTGTATCCATGGCAACAAACTGTGGAGGAACACAGAGAATGGAAAGTGGTCACACGCATGGATTTCGAAGCTCCTCCTCAGCTTTGGTCCCCTGTATGACACAACAACTGAAAAATCACAATGATAGCTTTTCAACCATGACAACATTTCAGGGACTACCTAAATAAATCAAAGTGCTTTGTAAAAATTCTCAGTTTAAGTGATTTAAATATTAGTTTGCTATAACCTCACTCAGAATCATACACACATATTAAGTTAAATAGAAGTTAATTAGTTTACTGGTTCTGAATATCAAGTTTTTCCTAGTTTACTTGGCTTTTCATAAATCATCAGTGACTTTTAGGACAATAACTTGATCTATCAAAACAAACAGCAGCTCCATCGTTCAGTCCTCACTTGACGACTACATGGGCTTTGAACCCACTCTGACCAACACCCCAGCTCAGACCTATTTATCACTGTAAGTTGTATGGAAGTTCATATTACGTTTCGGTCTCTAAAAAGACATTAACATTACATTCTCGGTTCTTTCCAGCCACCACCAGAAGGTCCAGTGTCCACAAATTGGGTGTT
>JAODJW010000062.1:8255257-8273252 GCA_026777045.1 Hyperopisus bebe | reverse complement strand
GGGGGGGGGGGGGGGGGGGGGGGGGGCGTGTTTAGTCACAGTGGGGTTTGCCGAAACGAGCGCATGGAGTGAGACCCGAACGCGGCCCGCGCTGGTTTCCATTCGGGCGGAAACTCCCCATGAGAGCAGAGCATGTGCTGAACACATTACGCCCCGAGATCAAGGGGCAGTGGGATGACCAGAGAGGCTAACGACGTCTTGCCCCTTAAGCAAACACAAGTGCGGCCCCCACCCTGGACTGCAGCCCTCGTGCCGCATGGAGGCTGTCGCGGGTCACCGCTTAAAGTGCTACTGGAGAGCGCCTTGCATTTCGGCGTTTCCCTCCCCAGGTACAGCCAGGCTGGACCGATTGGCTATCGCTTGTGTCAACAGTGCCTCCGTGATCCAACTAACCAGTCATTCTAAAATTCTACTAAGAATTCCTTCCCCAACCCCCCACGTTCTAGAACATTCTGGGTTACTGTTTCTTTAAGACTCTTCTTGATATCTACCCTTTTCAGAAATGCAATCATCTTAAGTCAGCTTCACACACAGTTCTTCTCTAACTGCCCCTGTCGTATTCTTTAACAATCTTTTAAAAGGTGGATCTACTAGGTATTATTAATATTAATCAATAAGGGATACATTTGAAATTTGCGAGAATGGCAATAGGATGGGAATGGGAGTATGAGATTTCTGCCTTGGCCGGTGAGTCTGGGGACACGTAACATAGTCATGGTCTCTCCAGCCCTGCCCCCACCCCCCCCCCCCCCACAGGCCTGCCGCATATTGCGTCCTGAGTGAGCCAAACGCAGGGCACATGCGCACCTCGGACCACTTAACAAAACGGGCTGTTAAAAATAAACCAGGCATTTCAGTGAGCACCTCCAAGCACACCTATCGACCCAAAAGTGGCATCCAGGCGGTGCTGAGGGGGGCCAACATGTCAGGGAGAATAAGATCAGGGTCTCGGCCAGATGGCGGTCCCGGCAGGGTGCTGGGGGGGGCGGGGGGGACAGTGCTGGGTGTGCATCCCGGTTTATTACCGTACGCAGCAAGAACAAGGCATTAATCTATGCCTGGAACAAAAAATGCCCACCGAAAAAGAGAGGGAGGATCCGATTGCTTTCACTCCATCACCCCAACAATTCATAACGGCAGAGGAGGGGAGTCAAAACCAAAACAGTAAGGAGGGGTCTGCACTCCATTCACCCCATTTACCTCACAGTGGTACCATCCGCTCATCTCGTCTTATACTGATGCAAGGCTACAAAATCAGGCCAAATGAAGCATCTCTCTGAAATGTAAAGCTTTCAGGATACGCATTGCTTTATTTAATTTTGTTACTCCGTGATTATTATTACAGTTATATTTAAACATCCTTTTACTTATTGTATTATTTTGGGCATATCACATTTACTGAGGAATGCCTTGTAATGTCATCCTCTGCTACAGTTTTCAGATATTTCTCATCCACACATGCACACATCGGGCTGGGGAGAGTTCGATACTGGGGGGAGGGGATGAGCCACAACTTAATCATTTAAATGCAAGGGTCTAATGATTGGCGGGGATGAATGAATCCAAATGAACCCCCTCACTTCTGATGGTCCTGCATGCACATTGTATATATCATCCAAATTGTATAGTACCACTGGCTTGGTCTTTTTTTAACTGCGTATCTACTGTATTTATGAGAACCACCGACAGACAACTGCAGAGAAATTCCCTGTCTGTGTGGACAGGTTTGGCCAATAAACCTGATTCTGATTCTAATTCAGATGACACTGTGATTCAAATTCAGTATCGGTAAAGGGTGTAGTTACCTTGCCAATCAGCTTCCCACGTTTGTTCATGCAGATGTAGAATCCCGTCTCCGCTCCTTTAATTCGAACCCGACTTCCAAATGTGTCTGTCTCCACAATGAGTTTGGCTGAAGGGGTACAAACAAAGGACTCTTCACTTGAGAGATCAAACAGGCATAACTAGTTGCTACATGTGATAAATTCCCACCTTTGGACAAGGTCACGCCCGAATGGGAGTTCAGTTTGTATGATAGCCCATTCTTGGGTTACAGATGATGCATCCTTTATAAATGGCTTAAGCATGCAGGATGCGAACACACATGCACACACAAGCAGTAAACCTGCGGGGGATATATCTAGAGATTTATGCAAGCGAGGACCCCTGCAAAATGATAAAAACACGTGTAGCCCAATCCTTTTAAAGAGAAAAGGGGCAACCCTGGACGGATTATTAAATTCTCTGTAATCCTATATTTGCGTCGTACACATACAGCAAATTGTCTGCATTGTGGATACCAGAAAATTATCCGGCGATAAAATTGCAAATTGCAGCGTGCGGTAAATCACAGAGACGCAAACTGCTGACTTAACTCTGCCCAATCAAGGAGCTTAACTGGAATTTTTGACCGATTAAAGATACAGATTTAAGCTGATAACATTTTAGAATTACATCAAGCAGCAAATGAACTTCACACCTTCAGTCTTTTATCCTTAGAACATGCCAAGCAGCCATGAACGTGAATAAAATGATCTATTAACTAAAAACAAAAAATCTACATAGACATAGTATAAATTATTATATGTTAAGATACAAAGCTGTTTCTTTTACCAAAATTATTCTCTTTATTTGATTGTAGGGCAACAACACTGTAAACGCTCTTTTTAAAAATGTAATAAAATTCCTAAGCCACGCAGATCTAATGGTACCAGGCCCAGTTGGACCTGTAACCTGCGGGCGCTGATACGTCTGGTTCTGTTTCTGCAACTTTGCATCCACGGGTACCGAGCCTTACAGCCCGCGGCGGTCCTGGGTGTCGTTCAGATAGGGACTTGACCCACAATGGCCTCTCACCTACTTTGACACATCGCTCAGACACGGACTGCGGGTCCCAAAACGTGCGCGGGGAAGACAAGGGGGACGGCATTGGAAGGCAGCCACACGAACCAGACGCACATGCTGTAGGATTTCGCTCCCTGCTCTCGGGGGTGTTCCTCTCCTTCCCCTCACCCCAGCAAACGTGTCCCGCCAGCAATACTGTTGCTTAATTTCTCCAAGCACCGTCACCCATGTAATATTAAGGCTTTAGGCCAAATAAGGACCTTCAGAGCAAGCCCACTAACTCAGTCCACCTTGAGGGCCTCTCACTGGTGTTAAATAGGTGACCAATATCACTCTATGCAATCAAACCGTAATTCACTGCTGCTGCACTAACATGACATTAGTTCTAAATCCGAACTTCAAAACAACAAATGAGACAAGTATCAATCAGAAAACACGCTTAATTCATTTAAATATAGGTATCGAGACAATTCAATATACAATAAACCTCTCGTAGGTGAATTTAATTATATGTCTATAGTGTAGTTTTTTTGTTATTATGATTAGTATTATTTAAATAAAATAAAAAAAAAACGTCGTCTATTTTACGTTCCTATAAAAGCCCACTGATAATTACCTGCGGTGCGTATTTATTATTTATTTTTGGATGCGTTTTGCCGGTTTAAGAAACAGAATGGCACAACTCCGCTCTAGGAATCCTATGGGTGAAACTAGGAATTAGGATTTTAGAAATGGACGGGACATCTTTTTCAGAGGGAGAGCTATTCCGGAAATATTAAGATGACTTCTAATGGCTCTTCCAGACGTGTTTCTCTGGAGAGTGACAATCTGAAAAATCCAAAATCCATTTTCCATTTTTTTTTTTTGGATTTTTTTATTTATTTTTTTTGGTCAGTCAAGTCGTCGTCAGTCAAACTTTACTAGGTGAAAGTTCCGGCCTCACCATCTAACTGCATTCACATTAAATTTATACATAAAGAAAATGACACCTTGATATTTACCAGCAATGATAATATCCTGTAAGTATTTTCTCTTCTTTATTTTACACTGTTAATCTATGGACTCAATTCATAACGTGTATATATAGTAATAGCGATTCTCAGAAATATTATGGCCACAAAAATATTTTGAAATTTAATGCCTATGCAGAGCTTTTATTTTTATTATATACGTCTTATATGCATTAATGTAACAGTGTTTTCAGGGAATGTTTTTAAAAAGCAAGATGCCGGTGTTTATGAAGTTCTTCCAACTTTATTAACGATAGCTGTTTCCGGTATATACGGTAATTTACGAATTATCCCTAAAACTTTAAAGGCTGATTGGCATGTATCTTACCGAAAGCGTCTCCATCCTCGGCCATGGCGTTGATTTTCTTGTTTCCGAGGACCTGGACATGTTTCCCACTTGTCCGGCTGTAGAGCTGGTAGGTCCGAATAAGTCTCCTGCTGACCCGGTCCGTCACTTTACTCTGCTCGCTCACATGTTGCGTAAAATTAGGCGGAGACTGAATAGTTACCTGTAGGAAATTAAACGTAGCACTGTAAATATTTGCCGAACCGCTTAACTGATTTTGATTAAAGCTGTATAAGGTCAATATGGATCCAGGTGTGCCTGACTAATTGCCTAACTTGGGCAAACACAAGTGCGAAAGTTGCTACACCATAATCATCATATTCAATAAGTTTATGTCAATGTGTGAAAAAAAATTCAATAGTCCAAAATCATATCACAGCGGAAAGGTAGAATACAGCAAATCTACCCAAATGTCCACAATGACCGAAACATTTGATCTATTCACTTTCTTGAAACAGTATATATATATAAATAAATGAAATAAATGAAAAAATAAACATGAACAAAAACAGTAACAGCTCGAGATGTATAGAATGAATTTACGCTTAATGTGTCGCAACCATTTAAATGACCGTGGCACTCCGGACGGTGCGCGTGAAACAGAGATCTCCGTGACTTTGGGGATATTCTTGAAAAGAAGACGGGATATTGCTTATTCAGGCTCTGGCCTTAAAACTCATTCCCACCGAAGTGCCTCTGGCATCCTCCGGCGTATTTGTACCCTTGCATCGTCTGCATGGAGCAATATGTTCCCAAATACCTGCCAGTTCGTGACGAGCTGCACAGGCTGCGATAGCCGCCGTCCACTCCAGCACTGATCACGCCTATACCCCAAAGACACCTCACCCTATATTCCCATATATACCATTTAACGATCTACGTCAGTAAGATAAAATATCACTTCATTTCCTATATGATATCCTAATTTAACCCGGTCTATTTCAGGTGTGCAGGAATAAATGCGATTAACTAGGAAGTGTGCGCCGTAACCATGTCTAACTCATGACATCAGTTATGTCACATTACGATGCCATGAGAGCAGCGCGAGCTGTGCGCGCACTATGCACGTTCGCGATTTCAGTATTAAAATGATAATGGATAAGAACAAAGCCGTTAACAGTCGGGACGATATTGCGGAGAAACGAAGCCTACGTACCTGAGCGTAGTAGCAAAATGCAAAAAAGTGAAGAAACCTGCAAGAGAGAGCAGTCGTGAGTGGAAATCTCTCAATGATGCATCGCCAACACATTCAAGGGGTTGTTGCTTGATTGGAAATATATAATACTTACACATAGCTAAGTCTTGATGGTAGGATTTTCATTTTGACCTTTCGAGTAGAATTCGCGTCGCTGACTGAAATTGCACAGCACTTAGATTATGCAGATATCGTGCAACTGATGGGAAAGACGGAGCTTTCGATATTTTAAATCTGTGTTACAGGCTCCGGAACGAAATATTTTTGAAATCCCGAACAGAAAAAAATATATATAAAGAAATGACAGCGTGGATTCGGTTAAAAAAACGGAGGAATGTATTTAAATAAGTGTAAAAATGTCCATATTGCGGCGACGATAACACAATATTACACGTCCTCAGTGATGACCGGTAGTATCATATGATGCCTGAAAACTGCACCTATCAATCCTGATAACAAGTGTCATTTCAGACTCATTATACTCATATATCAACTACTTCTGAGTGGACATTGTGGAAAACTGAGCCGGTACATCTTCGAAAATGCGCCATGCAAGTTAGAACGAAAAAACTTTTTCTGCAATATAAATCATACATTTAGTCACAGAAAAAAGGTCATCCTGTATCCGTTAATGTTCTTGTAAACAAATTATAGTAGATGCTTTAACGCAAATGTATATTCTGATAAACCAAAGAAGTTCCCACTGGAGATCAAATCCGTAGCGCTGACTTTGCGGCTTATTCTCTTGATAAATTAGTTAGGATCCCGGAGTGACGGTCCCCCTCAGATCACGCCGAGCTCCTTATCGCTATGGGTGATGTGGCTTCAATGAGCAGCGGTGCAGCACTGACTTCTCTCCCTCCTCTGCTTTCCATTGCCAGTCTCCAGTGTCAACCTCGTTCACGCTTTCACTCCGGTTAAAATGGTAGGACGATCCTGAAGGAGCAAGCCCCCTTTCCCTCGCGAACAAAAGCGACCCCCCTCCCCCTGCATGTAAAATATACTCTCACCTGAGGAACAAGTCAACTATTGCGGGAGGGGCTTGTGTAACACCGCACGAGTTGTCACACCTCTCTGCCTAAGTTGCAATGCATTGCACGTTTGCATGGAGCTATAATTAACTAATAATCCAATATTTAAGAAATGATAAAATTTAAAAAGCAAATCCGTGTATTTAAAGTAGACGATATTTATGTAAAATGTAAATAATGTATTTCCTTTAAATTAAAACGCCGAATTGTATAATTCCATTGCATATATTAGTCCGTCAGCGCACCAGCGCAAGATGTGAAAAACACTATGTAACGGTTTCGTCGCAAATTTTCAAGGGTCAGTTTGTATCATTTTATACGGCAATAAAGAGTCGCTCCCGGGATAATACAGACACTGGGATAGCTGACTTGTGTATTGCCAATGCAAAGTGTGAGACGTATTAAAAGGATTACAGACGATTAGCGTTTTTAAAACAACTCCCCCCTCCTTTTCTACCCGCAAAAGAATGACACATTCTCCTCTACTTAAACTGTCGTTTCTCGCCTCATTCCGTTCTCTTTAATGATAGCTTAGACTTGGTCCTTCCGTAGGTTCAAAATACTTCGATAAGAAATTAACTGCAAATAAACAAAATATAGGTCTTTGCAGTGTATTTCACTCCCGTACGCCAGCAGTAATTATTACCATTTTGTTTCCCAAGAAAAACAGTAAGGTGAAAAAATAAACCGACTCACTATTTAAAAATGATTATATCTATTATATATGTAATCTAATTTAAGAATTTTTCGAAGGCATTTATTGGTTGCGAGGATTCGTACATATAGATAATTAGATATGAATTAAAAATCATTATTAATGAATTATTAGGCTTACTTACTATTACTTGACTAGTAAAAATGATTCCAGAAATCCCTTCAAATCTAGTATAAATCCTTGCTGTCATCCGCAGCCGCAACAGGAAAGCTGTCGAGATGTAATTTATGAAATGTGTATTTTGATTAAATTACGCTTTACCTAGTGTGTGTGATATATATAGTCACATTATATATATACAGTCATATATATATATAAACGAAGCAGACGACTTACAAGCATATCGGCGGTACATTTCTTCTTAGCTTAAGAGCACTTTAAACCTCCCCAGCGTCTTGTAAGTGTGCAGGAGGCCTACGAAGATACCCCCTCCTCCTCCCACCTTGGTGCATCATGGCAGCCTACACGCGCTTGTATGCGTTGCCTAGAAATAATTCGGTGACCGCCTCCAAAAAATAAATAAGTTTTTTTGCCCAGATTTAGTTAAATGACACGGATAACAGTCTTACAAATCCCAAGTGCTGTTTTTCGCAGCTCAAAATCTTTTTTGAAGGTGCTGAACATTTTAATTTTATGTTTATGTCGCAAAACAGGTTCAACGTCCAAAAGTTATATTTTAAAGAAAGCTGACTGTTTCGTCTGTTTCATGTGTTTTTAGTATTAGAAATGCATTTCGATTCATCAATAAACCAAGACACTATGCAAAAACAAAGAAAGAGTTGATTTGGGGTTAGGTAGCTTATACGTTAACCATAAATCGTTTATATGTTGATGCTTGCTTTCTTTGCACGTGATCATAATGAATTTCTTCTGATGTTACCAATACTTAACATTACTAGTAGTACTAAACTTAACTCTTTCTCCTTTTGATCTTAGAAAGTGTTCCTCCACCTCCTAAATTCTCCCAGTTGACCGTTAGAGGGCACTCGTCATAGGGATTTCACTAACGTAGTCGTAGTCTGTATACGAATATAGTTGACGATTATTTCGGTCCATAATGAACAATTTATAGCAAGAAACAACGAAAATTACAACATTAATACTATTATTGCAGATAATAAGTAAAAAAATCTTCTTGTTGTTGATGTTATTGTTGTTTTCTTTTTGTAATTATTATTGTAATAATTATTCGCAGCAGTGGTAGTAATGGTAGTTAAGTAGTTAATAGTGGTAGTTAAATCAGTCAATTTCCGATTTCAATCAAGGGAGAGGGTAAATTCTTTTTCCTTCTTTAAATATCTTTTATTAAATTGCAAGTTAGTTAAAAAAAAAACATTGGTGTTAACCATTTTACAGAAATCTCTCTATTTGCCAGTAACATAACGACTTACATCTGTGCTCCAAACTTAAAGGGACACAAAACTCAGGTCAGAAGACACCTTTGAACCTGCCCTCTTCGGGGCTGCCGCCGTGGCAGGGGCAGAGTCGCTGTACCAGCCCCTGCGTGGACATGGACCCCCAAAGACCCCCAGCAGGAGCTCTGCTCAGCTGCTCCCCAGGCTCGGACACTGGGGAGGATGTGGGGGCTCATTCTACGAGTTCCCAGAAAGCATCTGGAGTCCCTTCCCCAGGCAAACAAGATCTCAGGCCCCTTCTAATGCTTCCTCTTGCCTCTTCCTCCCTCACGGAGCTACATTCTTTTAACGCATACCCCCCTCCCCCCCCCACACACTCCCCACTCCACATTTGATGTGCTGGTTTGGCTTTGTGTGGAAGTAGAACTGTATTAACGGCCCATTGAAGGCGGGCCGACCCGCTCCATGGCTGAACACCCCTGGATAGCCCCAGGCACGTCTGGGCTCCATTACCCCCGGAGCGGCTCTCCGTGCCTCTCAGCCTAACCTGTCTGGGATGACTAGCCTGGGAACCCATGTTTGTTTTTCGACCCACGGCACAGGCGGCATCCAGGTGGTGTGTGGGAAACCAGGCCGGGGTTCCCAGCTCTCGCCCCCGATGACTGACGCGGTCACCTCTGCAGATTTGACCCAGGCAGTACATTTGCCGGTACCAGTCGCCCGTTTTAGCCGCGGTCACATGACCGCGCCGTTGTTGAAGGATGGTCCTCCCGGCCGTAGCGAATATATTTCCTCCCGCTCCAGTCCTCCCAAGATTGTCATTATGTCCATTCATCTTTCATAACCACTTATCCAAAGCAGGCCTGCGATGAGCCTGAAGATTATCCTTGGACGCTCAAGGCACAAGGCCCCACACAGGACATTCATTTTTCATATGAACACCCACAAAGGGCAATTCCAAGACACCAGTCCCCATAAACCACATGTCACTGGACTGTGGAGGGCAACTGTAAAAATGCATAATTGTATTCTCATGAAATAATGCTTGTATTTACAACAAAATACAATATAGATGTCAGCCATATTTATATGTCTTAGAAAAACGGTACAAATGTCATCAGAGCAGGTCTCATATACATTTGGGATGAAAACCTTCAGGGCCTTTGTAGCCATGGTGACAGCTGACATCTTGAAAGGGGGGGTGTTGCTGGAAGCCTCCTGTGGTGCTCATGACGGATGCTGGCACTGCGGGGGATTGGGGGGGGGGCAGGCCAGGTCCCGCGCCAAGCTACCTACTGTTTGTCTGTTGCATGAAGGACCATCAGCACATAAGCTGGGGGGGGGGATCTTTTACAACGAAAACTGCAAACTGAGATTCACAGTACCTCCCTGGGAGAGAACATCACGGTGTTCACTTAGCTAGACCCACCTCGGAGAGAAGCACCCCCACCCCCCCAGAAAGACATTGTCCTGCCCCCACGGTGTCCTTTGAGACGTGCCGAAACTGACTGACAGGCGTCACGTGGACGTAGAAGAGGCACGGGAGGGGCGGGGGGTGAAGGAGATGCTAATTAGCAGGAGGGGCAGGGTGTGGCGGACACAGGCACGCCGCGGGGGTCAGCATGCGAAGAATGCAGTCCCTCTTCAAGACGGCAACCAGCGGGGCTCCTGCTTGGGGGAGACAGCTCTGAAATACGCACTGCGGAGCATCAGATGTCACACTGCAAAGGCATTATTCCTTAGCAGTTACTTTCAACCAAAGTATTTACATTTACTTACTTAGCAGATGCTTTCGTCCACAATGTGGATCAGAGAGCAGGGTCAGGCAGCGTGCCCATTGGTGGAACTACTGACCCAGCAACCGTCCAATCATGGGCACTGAGCTGCACACCATTTTCCCAAAGTACTTCATAGGGGAAACTCATAGCCCGCTGATTGGGTGAGAGGAGAGGAGTTAACGGGGTATATGGTGTTAAATTAGCACTAGGCCCAGCTATAATTCTGTGTCCTGCTCCAACGTTCAGTATCACTGCCTGAGTCATGGTGGATATTTTACATGCCCCTCCCTCTCCAAACCCAAGCAATCTCCATTCCAGTCTGACAGGTAACTACGTCCTCTTCCTCTTTCCACAACTGGAAAAAAAACAACTCAAAAGCAGTGCATATAGCCTAGAGCTACGTGGACGTATTTATCCATCGCTACATTCATGTCACTCCCATGTACGTCTGTCCCGTGACGGTTTTGATGGGTTAGCTTTTATTCCCCGCCTCTTAGCCACGCAGCCGCACTGTCTGAGTCCATCCTCCGCACGCGGGGAGCCCCTCGTAGATGTTTTAAAGGTTTATCCGTACGGAAAAAGCTCCATCTGAGCGGAATCTGCTTCTGAAAATCTCGGGCTGCAGAGAAATCGACTGTTTCCCATGTGTAAGCCCAGAGGCTGTTTCATAGTCCCGTTGGGTTGACATAAATATAAATTTAACTTTTCTTTCATTTGGCATGTGTAAGTACTGTAATACATATTCCATATGGTTCTAACTTTAGCACTGAGCCAGCTAGCCAAAACGGTCATTACTTAATAGTCTGGACTGTCTGTGTGTCATGGTACAGCTCGATGTGCACTAAACAAGTTCAATCTTGCCTGTTCTGAGTATACAATATAATATGGTATAATATTAATTGATTTCTGCCATAATGTTGCCATTGTATCAAACATTTGTATTACTTTCACATTACATTTCCAGTATAATGTAACCAATACTGTAAAATATACTGATTTTTCTTATTTGCATCAGCTGGTATTTAAGTGATTAAGGAATTAAACTTATGGCTAAAATGTCACTAGTTCAGGTCTTAGAGCAGATTCTTTTGTTATATTCTTGAGGTAAAGACTTAAATGAAGTTATCTAAATTACCTCAACAGCTGTTTAAACAGGATTAATCGAGCAACTGATGAGGTTTATGATGATGGAGATGATGATAAGTATTATTATTATAAGTGAGAGTCATAATCCTATGGTTATATGATCAGTAATGTAGAAAACTTTTATTTTGACACCCAGTTTAGGAAGTTCTCGCCATAATGTCTAAGGCCATAGATTAGAGACTTACAAGCAACACATAGTATTTTCAGTGCCCATGTTCATGATTTTTGATTTTGAACTGTCTGTTATGTGACCTTATGTAAATATGATGTTCAAAGGTTTTCAGTTCAGATATAGTGTTGTATAGTGTAGACTGGAATGGGTACAAATGGTTCCATTATGATGAGATTGCGCCCTATCTTGGGTTATTCCCCCTCCTTGTTTCCGGGATGTGCTCCAGATTCCCACAACGCTGCACATGACATGAGGTATGGAAAAATGAATGACTGAATGAATGAATGAATGAATGAATGAATGAATGAATGAAAAAGGGTCCCAACGACCTGATCTCCATTACAATCACTAATATTATTATTATTATTGTTATTATTATTATTAGAGAGAGAGAGATTAAAAATTCTTCTATTGTTGAACCATGTATCCTGTTGACGTTTGATGTATGAATATGACGTGATAATCATAGTAATAATTATTGTGTAGCTCACAGCGTTGCGCAGGGCGGGAGGATTCGGGCTCCCATGTGACCTGCTAACCAAATCTAGGCCCGTGAGGTCTGGCAGAAATCAGGGCCCAGGAAGGCGCGTGGACCCATCTGCAGGCGGCGTCAGCTCCTGGGTGGCAGCGAGGAGCCTGCTTGGGTGTTAAATGTAGGCCACCGTCGCCATGGAAACCGGCACTGGCAGCCACCTCACACACGCTCCCAATTAGACCCCCCCCCCAAGCACCCAGCCTTCCCCTTCTCTCGGGGCCTCCACCCAAGACATGACCTTTGACCCCTACAGGAAAGGTTACACGCTCAAGGCAATATATCACTTCTGATCTTGGCAAATTGCTTTGGCAAAACACTTGTTATGGCGTAGTGATCAAGAGCGCGACTCCGGAATGACTCTCACGCGCGCCGGCTTTTTATCTCGCATTCTCACTTGTCCGCCACCGTAGGTGTTTCCCACACCCATCCATCCTCGCCACCCCCCTCCCATGTGCCAGGTCTAGGCATCCAGTTGTGGGTACATGGGCTGGGCCCCCTCCAAGCCCTGTTTCCAGTGCACCCCCCCCCCCCAGAATGGAGCCTCTTCGTTGAACGCCAAGGGTGTGACAGGTGCGAAGACACCACTGGGGGAGAATGTGACCGGTTTGGCAGGCTGGCGCAGGTCAACACAGAGGGGGACTCACCGAATGCCCAGGCCAGGAAAACACTGAGGACTGTCGTTTTGTTTCGTTAATGTGAGACACGGAACGACCGGCGGTAACCCAGCTAAGAGAGCAACAAAAGCATAGCATCGGTGGATAGGCTTGCGATGAAAAAAACAGCCTCAAAAATCAGACGCTTCTCTGAAAAACAAGGAAAATAGAATATATATACTGTGGCGTTTTACCCGTTTTTGATTTTGACCACATATGCTGCTTAGACGATTAGTGTTTGGAACCCAATTCGCCGACAGACCTGAATGTGCCAGAACCTTCTGTCACCCGGCCTCACTACACCTAGAACCTGTGGGGAGTCCTCTGCTTGACAGTGCGCAGAGACCATGGTGCCGTTCGGCCCAGTCTGAGCTCATACTGGTCATTGATATCATACACAGAGATGCCGCCTTTGAACGATGCATGACTGCAGCTGCCATGTTGGTATGGGGAATCCGCTCCTCCTTAATGCACATCCATACATAGAAACTAAGGTTTAGCCACAATTAAAATCACCATAAATCACCAACTGGTTTTCAACCAGTTTTCAAGCAGTCTGGTTTGTTACGAATCTCAGACATGTATTCATGATGCAGAATACCTGGTCAAATTTAAAAAGACATTCACATTTGTGATCTAATGTATAGTAAGGAGTACTTCTATTCCAAATGAACATACTATTTTTTCTGAGAATATTCAATGTATTTACTGCATGTAAAATGGCTACCATGGTGTCGTTTTATTTATAAGTTTAGAAATAAATATTAATTCATTTGAAATGTATACAGTGTATTATGTATAAAAAATGCAGTGAAATGTTGTTCCCAGTTGTTTATCATTTCTTCCATTAGTACATCCATAAGCAGCACAAAAGTCCGGCACCTTCCTATACAGCTATACAGCCAAAAACTCAGTATGGTCGGTAAACATAACTAAAGTACTTACAATGAAGTTAAAAAAAACATTAACAACATGATTTTGAAACAGACTATTATGAGTAGTAGTATTAATACTATTAACAATTAATACTAAATCAGTACTATTAATTTTGCAACAGTTCTTGAGGCAAAATTACTATTGTAAACAGTGAAACTGCATAGATTATGTGACCTGAGAAAGCAGTATGACTTTGCGAAGGATGTTTCCTTTATAGTTACCTGTAATTAAGTGAACTGCAGGGCCCCCTTTGATTGACCTTCTGTGTGTAGCGCACCAGCGGTGCAGCTAACGGGAAGAGTATGTGCCACAGTAGGAATACTGAGACCCCCCTCCCATAGTGACAAGGCCTCTGGGTATTCAAAGTACAGCACCTGTGCCGGCGTCCCACAACACGCTTCTGCTGTCAGTCCCCCCCCCACAGCAGCATCGAAGGTCAACCCCCCCCAACCCCCAAAAAAAAAAAAAACGGCCTGCCGCAGGCCACGGCAAAGACGTCGTCTGGACCAACCTGTGACCTCGTGAACCCCCCCCCCTCACCCGCCGCCCCACCTCCGACCGAAGGACGAATGGGTGAGCGTTGCAGGAGAAGGACGAAGTGGAAAAGCAGAGCGGGAGAGGAGCCTGGCTGGAATTCGGAGGAAAGGCAGAGTTAAAAAGAGAAAACAGCGTGCTGAGAGTTGTTGTGTTTACCCCACCCCCCCTTCAAAGGACACCTTAATTATTTTTCCATCTTGCGAGGCTGGAGATGCACTGAGATGCTCCTGAAGTCTGAGATGCTACTGCCTGCCATTGGTTAACCCCGCAGATGCCATGGTCTACTTCTACCCTATAGTGCCCCTGATCTGTGCCTTTCATTTCACTAATCATTCATAACGCCACATCCTTCAATGTATGTCAAAGCCTGCACCCCCCCACTAACCTATATAAGCTCTCATATTGCCCATAAACCCCCCAAGGCCACATTTCAAACCTTTAATCCCACCATTTTACCCCATGACCCAAACCTCCTGCTCTGTCCCGTGCATCCATTGGCTACGAGGTGCCTCGTGGCCATGGGGCTACTGACGGGGCCCCCCGGTGGAGGTAGGTGGGTTCCGGAACCTTAGGTGGCACCCCCCAGAATCACGGCAATGGAGGGTGGTCATGCATGGTCACCCCGTCCCCCAAAGCGCAGTCTGCAGATGCAGGCGGATTCCAGGGCACCCCCAGAGGACCAGGGTCGAGGCAGAGGACTGCGAAGTGAGCACGACGGCGAGCGCGTGACGGCACGGTAACCATCCCAAACATCCAAGACCCCCCACCCCCAACCAACACCCTACCTCTTCCCCGCCCCCATATTTTAAACACACTGCTACTGATAACTCATCCTGTTCAGCACAGAATCCCGTTAAAGCCAGTATCTATCAGGCTTGACTGTAAAACACAAACATCATTTTCTGTTTCATAAACCAGTTAGTTATGAGACACACAGCTCTATAGTTATTCTAACAGGACTGGCAGGCTGGCTTTGCTGATCAGATAAGAGAGAGAGGGCCTGATTAGCTTTCGAGTGGATAAATCAGTCCTTATCTCCGTGTGGGAATCACGTCCAATGAAGCGGGAAATGAGGCAAGTCCTACTGGTTAAGATAAACTCCTGTGTTTAGCGTTGATCCATTTAATCGGTTAACAACTGAGAATGGGCCATCGCCGTCCGGCCACTGGGGCAGTCGAGAGTCTCATTCTCTCTTTTTCACAGGAATAGATTATAGGCATTTGGCTATACTGCAAGATATATAATTGGTTGTCCATACGGAAATCAGAAGTGCGTTATTTCACTGGGGGCTTTTACATGTCTGAGGAATTTGTTGTGTTGCATGATCAGACTCTTTACACATAACATATAACTGAGCAAAAATAGGCTTATGATAAAAAAGAAAAAAACAGAATGTAGATATTTACAAGATAATACACGTAATTAGCAGAGCAGTAATAGAGACAACTAAATGTAAGAGGGTGCAATTGTGCAAAATGATGTGGATTTTTACATATTATCTGTTAATGTTAAATATGCTATTGCATAAATACATAACTATGCATAGTACTGTATAATAATATTATTGGAGCTGATGGAGAATTGCTGTTTGGTTTTGTTGGTGTTGGAACGCTTCATCACGCACACACATCCGCTTGCCTAATTAGGAAAGCGAGGTCTGCTCCGGACAGGATGGTCTCACCCTCTCGGGGCCGTTTTCAGGAATACTCAGCTGGTCAGTATGGCAGCCCAGACCCGCCTCGCCCCGCATTCCACTGCCAATTTTTAGTCACTCTCCAGATGTCCGTCAACCCTGTTTATCTCCCCCCCCCCGCTGCCCCTCCTCGCTCCGTGGCCCGTCGATGTGTTAATCACCCCCGCACTGCTGACAGAGACACACAGATACTGTCCCCCCCCCCCGATAACCCCTAGCCCAGGTCACCATCGGCCTCACCTCTCCCCGGTGCTGTGGCAATGGCTCAGACCCCCACCATCACTAAGACCCCCAAACCTCTATCTCTACCCCTGAAAATAACCAGCCGTGCCAATAAAAACAACAGACACTAATTATACTCCTTTATTCCAAAGACATACAAGTCTATTTACATTTTAACATTACTTCCCCTGTAGTCTTTGTGATACAGTTCATATATGTGCCACAAGCTGACTTGTTCATTGATATCATAGGTGACCCCGTTTAAGGGGTCTTAAGCTGCCCTATTTTTTGGTTCAGCCCCCAGAAAGATAATTATTCTAACCATTTAGCAATTTATCCCATATTTTTGTGTATATTTTGTACCCTCAGCATATTTAATTGTAGGAGACACACACTCCCTCTACACAAACACACACACACACACACACACAAGCAAATTTAATCCTCGTTAACTTCAAGCTGGACTTTGGAATTCTTCGTCCTATCTAGCTGAACTAAATCAGACCACAGAAGGCTGCTCTACCTCTATTTCCTAGAATAAGTAAGACTATATTTGGTGGCATAGCCTTCAGATATAGGGAGAGTAGCCTATCTGTTAGCCAGTGTAATGGATGCCATCCGCTGTTGTGTAGCATACGCCAGGTGATGCATTCAGAGCTGCTGTCTCCTGTATGTATTATATTTATGTGTGTCTATGGTTTATCAGTCCACAGACTGACCCCCTATATCAGTGTTTCCCAACCCGGTCCTCGGTGACCCGCAGACAGTCCATGCTTTCGTTCCTCCCCGACCCCCAGTAGGGAGCAAGAATGTGCACCGTCTGTCAGAAGCTGGGAGGGAGCAAAAACATGGACCGTCTGTGGGTCACTGAGGACCGGATTGGGAAACGCTGCTCTATATGTTTGTCTTGTTCTCGCCAACGCTTGGACGGGGGTGGAGTGTGAACTCTGCATGTGGAATTGACACAAACAAATATATGAAGAGTTTATGTAAAGACTGGACCTGTAAGCAGAAGGCTGCTGGTTCCAGTCCCAGGAGGGTCTCTGCTGGAATATTCCAGAAGAAGATATTCAATTACATGAAACAAGACAAATCACATTGGAAGTAATCAAATGGTCAGTAGATACACCATGGTCACAGTCTCTGAGGCCTGCTTTTCTAAGCCTTCTGTCAACATCCCTTGTGATCATCAAGCTGGTTCAAGTTTGTGATCGTAATGGATAAACATATAAAATGCTTGTTCTGGCTTGGCGCAATAGCTTAAATATGACATTTCACACACGAGGATGGCCAGCTGAAAAGGACAGGCATCTAACTGGCCCTTGTTACTGCTGTTACTGGCAGAGGAAGTTGAATTGAATTAAAACTTTATTTGCAGATGTACAGAAGTACAAGTAAGCCGTAATTCTTGCGCCATTTCTTCTATTAAGATTTAAAGAAAATAACAACCAAAAAACAACATTAAAAATGAAAACAAGACTATTCAGGTTTTACTATGCAATTAAATAAACAGATAAAAGATGAACACGGTGCTTGAATGACAGATAAATAAGGTTTCTTGAGTGTCAGAGGTAGTTGGGGGCAGGGGGTGTGAATTAAGAGTCTGAGTGCAGTTTGGTTATGATGCTGGTGCTGGAGAAGGTATACATCTCTCCATCTTGAATATCCTTAGCAGTCTGACTGCCATCACAAAGAAGCCGTTTTCAAAATGTGAGCCAGTGTTGGCCATCCAGCAATATGGCTGACTGCAGGAATGAAGACAGTGAACCAGTGAAAGGCATGTCAAGTGCTTTCCAGTGTTGTTTACTATGGTTGTATGTTGATATG
>JAODJW010000062.1:8226300-8239639 GCA_026777045.1 Hyperopisus bebe | reverse complement strand
GAGGGTGGGAATGGAACCCACAACCTAGAGGAAGAACATGCAAACTTCATACAAGGCATGGGAGGGTGGGAATGGAATCCACAACCTAGAGAAGTGAGGCAACAATGCTAAACAGTTAACCACCATGAAGCTCAACTTTTTTAGATGTTAAATTAAAAGCCTGAACACTGGCACCTATAGTGCATAACAAGGGCATTGCTACAGATTTTGGGCATCTTCGTTACACAGCGTCTCTCCATCCATCCATCTGTCTCATATTAGTCGTATGAAAAAAAATCTACATTATTATTTTATTTTTACCTTGTTATAGTGATTCTCCGACACCTTGTTATAGTGATACTCTGACGCAAAAGAGCAAACTGGTCCAGAGACATTTCTGTAATTTGGTTCTTTTTATAAAGCAGCATGAATTAAGTTATAAAGACCTAGTAAGTCAATGTCTGTCATGGTTTCTTCTAAATGTATTACTGAGCCAAAACGTCAGGCGGAAGTCATGTATCTGAAATACAGGAGGTATTTACAATCTCACCACTAGATGCCACTATTTCACTGTTTCAATAAAAGTACAGGCTACTCTACTGGGAATAAGTCGGTGGGCTGATGACTCATAACACTAGTAGCCATGGTTGCTGAACATAATAAAGCAAAGAGAGTCTTGGCAGGCTACTGGGGGCCTGAAGGACCCCTTCAAGGAAAGTTCTCTACCTCCAGAACCTCCAAAACAGAGCAGTGATACAAGGCTGGTTAGAGGGTAGAGCTCACCTGGTCCGATGCAAAAGCCTGCAATTATGCCCACCACACAGCCCACGCTGACGTACCGCATGAAGCTGATGCGTTCCTGCAAGAACAAGGAGGTCGAATGAGTGTAGGCCAGTGATTTTTGTGTGGGGGGGGTTGCATGTCCTCCAGGATGAAACACAGACTGACCTGCAGGACTAGTGAGAGCGTGATGCCCGAGCAGAAGATCCCCATGACACCAAAGCCACCGATGATCAGTGGCCTCCTGCCCAGCCTCTCGATGGTGAAGCACTGAGGTGGGGAGCAAGAGGAACACGCCATGGAACACGGCCCCCATTCCAAGGTCACGCAGAGTCACCCAGCACACACATACTCATCAATGCCGGGGGAAACCCCCAGAATGCAATTCAATTCATTTTTATATGCACAATAATACATGAAACAAGAAAGAAAGAAAGAAAGAGTAAGAGAAAGAGAGAGAGAGAGAGAGAGAGAGAGAGAGAGTGTGTGTGTGTGTGTGTGTGGGGGGGGGGTCCAGGGTTGACTAGCTATCCAGCACCCAGCTGGCCATTATAACATTATAGAAAATCCAGACAATGAGTCTCCATTTAATAGAGGCTGGTGTGAACTGTGTTAACTGAAGGAATGATAAGCGTGTGATTTCAAAGGCCTCAGAATCTCCGAGATCCAGAGGCTCGAGTCTCCATGGGATTCACGCCCCATGAGAAGCCCCCTCAACAACCTGCTCACCCCGATGAGCCCGGCGATGATCTCGATGGCTCCCGTTCCGACCGTGGTGTACTGGATCTGCGAGGCCGGGATGCCCGCGTTCTGGAAGATGTCGTTGGTGTAGAACCAAATCTGTGAGTTCCGAAAGGAGACAAAAACCTCATATGGTTCTGTGAGTTAGGACTCTGAGTACCCGTGCTCGGAAGGTCGCCGGTTCCAATCGCAGGGCAAACAGACTGATGCCACCTTTGGGCCCTGGACCAAGGCCCTTAACCCCCAGGAGCAGTATTCTATTCTTACAGCACCAAAGGCTTCAGCTCCAAGTCAGTGCTGGCAGTAGCTTTGGGTACAAAGAGATTTTTTTATGGAAATAAGTTGTTAAAAAAACAATTAAACCTTCTATTATACACAAAAGAGGAGTCTACTACATATCAATAGTTAGGGTTTGATTGCTTTTTGAGTATTTGGTATGACAAAAAAAAAAAAAAAAAATCTCAAAGCGCCACCTGGAGGGCAGGTGCGAAAATGTTTTCATGGTGAGGACCACCCACTCAGCTCCCACAGCCAAGTTTCTTGGCACACTATTGATTGCTCTTTCCTCAGACTCCTCTATATCCTCATCATCTGTAACGGGGAGGCATGCATTTCCATGACAACTGGGAGAATGCAAAATCAATACTGTGGTCAATATTAGTCACAAACCCAGTGCCTTGAATAATAAGTTTGCCTGAATCACATTTCTGCAATAATATAAACTAGCAGTCACAAATGTGGTGAATGATGCTTTTCCCATTAATCACAGTTGCTAAAGTATCCATTGTGTGGTTTTGGCTCAAACTCCATCTTTTTATTAAATGTACTGTAATTTGATTTATCCATCTATTTTCCATAACTGCTTATCCAGTTATGCAGTAAGAAGGAGTCTATCCTGAGAAGCAAATAATATAGTGGAAAAAATATTGTGTACTATGGACACCACACCATAACAAGGCAATACACACACACACACACACACACACACACACACACACACACACACCTATTAGATCTATGGATTAGATTCTATGGGCATAATGCTAATCCAAATTATGCCAACTTTAACCCCTATGCAGCCCTGACCTTGACTTTTGGCATTTTTAGTTTTTTGATTTCATTCATAGATCTTTGTGGGGACCTGAAAAATGGTCCCCACAACGTCAAAATACCTGGGGACATTTGGTCCTCTCAATGTAATATAAACCTAATCCACACACACACACAGGGGTGTGACCTTGTATTAAATGGGTGTGGCCTTATATTAAATGGGTGTGGCCTTATATTAAATGGGTGTGGCCACACACTGCTGCCACACCCCTCCCAGTCTTACCGCATCAATGCCGGACAACTGCATGCCCACGTTGATGACAGCCACAGAGAACACCTGCCAGCGCACGGAGCCGTCCAGCAGCAGCTGCCACACAGACAGCGTCTCCACCGACGACAGCGAGCGCTGCTCTTCCTGCATCTCCTCCATCTCTGCCTGGATGTTGCATTTGGCACGGTACCACTTGAGGGCTGTAGGGTGACATGGGCCGGCTGAGAGTTGTGGATTCACTGGGAAGATGCAAACTCGCTGCACACAGCAAGGAGCAGAAACACAATACAGAGCAGAGTGCGGGACTGAGTGGGGCTCTGTGGCTTTGGATGCCGTGATTAGCAGATCGCTGGTTCAACTCCCACAGTCAGCAGAGAAAGTAAGGCGCTTATCCTCCACTTGCTCCTGCTTTCTCATCGGTATGTTGCTTTGTAAAAGAGCATCTGATATGTAAATTTAAACACAAATACTGCTATGAGTAATGCAAGCATTTAACCATGCCAGCATTTAATGCCATCCACCCATTTTCCATAACCATTTGTCCTAATCAGGGTCACGGCGGGGGGCCCAGAGCGAATCCCAAAGGCTACGTGTGATCAAGGCAGAGAACAACCGGAGTACCCCACAACGATAAGGGGAGAACATGGAAACTCCAGACACATAAAACCCTGGCCCCAGAGATACGAGGCAACAAGGCAGGCCCTGTACCAATGAGCCACCCTTGCAAGTCTAACGATGGAAAATTGAAACACCTTAAATCTGGATCCTCAGCATGTTGTTTAATCCTGAGTTTAATCTCGGAGATCTTTGCTCTGAGCAGTTCAGTGTTTATGATTGTTCGTCCCTAAGGTCACGCCCCGTGACTCCCCAGCAGCCCGATGCCTCGCCGTCTTACCAGTGATGGTAGCGTGGATGTTGTGCTTCTCAATCAGCAGGTAGCGTGGGCTCTCCGGGAACCAGGGCAGCAAGATCAGCTGGACACAAGTGGGCGCTACCACTAGGGACAGGAAGAGGGGCCAGTGCTCCTCCTGAGGAGAGAGGGCAGAGCCGCTGATAGCCCACTGATAGCCCACTGATAGCCCACTGATAGCCCACTGATAGCCCACTGATAGCCCGGCACCTGCGACAGGGGGTCGGCATGTGGAGCCGGGGGCACGGGGGCTGTACCTTTCCCAGCAGCTCCTGCAGCCCCAGCACTTGGGCTGTGAAGACCCCCAGGCAGATGAAGATGCTTGGCACCAGGCCCAGGAAGCCTCGCAGGTTCTTGGGCGCGATCTCTCCCAGGTACATGGGCACCGCACTGAGTGAGATGCCTGCAGATAGGAGGAGGATCTCACTGTGCTTAACAAGCTAGTGATGACCAAATATAGCTTCATGAACCATTAGCTGTATTTTTTGACCCCACTAGATGGCACTCTTGGTTTGCTCTGGGGCATGCATTGAGCCCTTTTTTGAACAGAGAGCACCATCTAGTGGTGTCAGAAAATACAGCGAATGGTTCATGAAGCTTCATTTGGCCAACACTATTGCAAACCACGGCAGCACCGTGTCGTGTCATGTGTTACCGCAGGGTCTACAGCTTGGATAATGATGGAAAATGATAAAACACCTGCATAAGCAAATAATAATTTCATTTGGTCTATACAACTTTCTGCATCTTCCACTGACTTGAAGTAATAAAGCACAGATCCTGAATCCTGTCCTATCTGTCACCAGGATCCAGTCTCTTCCCTCCCAGTGTGGGACACGTACCAGAGTGAATCCCGGTCACAAAGCGGCCCAAGATCACCATTTCCGGGGAGCCACATATCCTGCTGAAGCCCATGAGACCCCCGGCAACGAAGACCAGAACAGTGGAAATCACCACCGTCCCTTTCCTGCGGAGGTAAATGGCATGAAGCGCCACCTATTGGTCAAACACAGGAACAACCTGCGAGGGAGGGGACCCGCAAAGATACCACAACATTAATCTTCCTCCAACAAATCAATGTGTGGAACTACAGACTGACAATAAACTTGTATCCAGATTTATAGTGCAATTTCCTTTCTTCAGCAGCATAAATAACCTTTTTATTTCTTGCAATAATATTTTGATGAGACAAAGGGTATAAGGGCAACAAACGTAGTAAATGAAAATTAAAATAATTTTTATTTGCAAATACTGTCAGCCACAAAATGGTCTTCTGCATATTATTACATATTATTCTGAATTTCTTTTAAATATATAATATTGCTTATTACTATATAGTACTGGCTGCACATTACAGCTTTATTGCACATTTGTATTTATTCCTTGCACTTAAATTCAGGTTACTTTATTTTTATTTTATAATTTGTCAAAGAATGCCACTGTTTTCTGCCCCTATATGTTTTTAGTAGCTGCTGAAAAGCACTATCCATCCATCCATCCATCCATCCATCCATCCATCTATCTACAAAAGGGACAGAAGTCAGAAGTGTAGAACTGAGGGATCTCAGATAATCTCTGCCACCGTGTCTCACTCCAAGGCATTTGTCATCTCACCTGCCGAACTTGGTGACCAGCATGCCAACCATCAGGGACCCAACCAGACCGCCGATGGCGAAGATGGACACAGTGGCCGAGTACATGACGGTCAGCGTCTCCTCACTGACCCCAGTGCCATTGCGGCTGACGATGGTGTGGTTGTAGAAGTCCTTTATGTACTAGCAGGTGGGGAAGAGAGCATCACAAAACATGTGACATATTCATTAAGCTCTGATTGGCCAATGAAACAAGTTCCATTCAAAAGTTATTTAAAAGTGAAACAGCAATATTTGTAGGGGATATAACATGTTATAACATGTTAATATCCAGCGAAAGGTTGCAAAGGTTGAACCATCTATGAGGTATTACTGGCTGCTTCAAGCCAGAGATAGACTCCAGTGTCAAAATGAACATAGTTTAGTTTAAGTAAAATCTACACGCTATACTGGAGATTGCAGTGCAAAACTTACCCTGGCGGGCGAGTTGACCACAGCCAAGTTATAGCCATAGAGCATGGAGCTGCCGAAGGACGTCAATAAAGTCACAGCCAGCAGGGAGAAGTTAAGGTGCTGCAAGACAGAGCAGAACTGCTGTGGTCACTCCATCTGTCAAGCTCCTGCAATTAAATACGTAGAGCGGTGTGCTAACAATGAAAAGGCTGTGGGTTTGTATCCCAGGGACTATGGGAGAATTATAAGCCTTCCCTCTGGACAAAAACAATTCATAAACATAAAAACACTAAATAACACCTGGCCTCTTGTACCCCACTAATCATATCAAACTCCTTCATTAATACTGTTATTTTATATTTATATTTGCCAAACCTAATCAGCACTGATGGCTAAATGAAGCTTCATGAACCATTTGCTGTATTTTCTGAGCCCACTAGATGACGCTCATGGCTTGCTTTTTTAACAGAGAGCACCATATAGTGGGGTCAGAAGATACATCAAGTGGTTCATTAAGCTTAATTTTGCCATCACTACCTTTTGTGTCAAGTGTTATTAATTCCTTCATTCATCATAATGCCACGTTCCTGTGCGGACCTGTTTTGTTAGCCCATCATGTTCCTGTTTGGCCAGCAGAGGCTGCTGGTCATCCCATAATCACTTAATTGTTTCCAGCCTAATGTGTCAACTATTCACACCTGTCCCTGATTTGCTTCTCCTTAACTGGGTATATATGTTCCTGCCCTTGGTCTTTGTTGTTTCAGCAGCTGCATCATGGATTGTCATGCCTTCCCCTTTTCCAATCGTGAGTTGGTATGTTCTGAATGTCTATGGTTTCTACTTTCAATAAGTTTCTCCTTGTATCAGCATAGCAATAGAGGAGTCCCACTACATTAGGACAGTTGTACCGACCTACACACCACAGCAGTTTCTGGAAAAACATCTGCCTTTCAGTTCACTCCCAAATTTGTCCCAGGGGCTGATGACAATAGGCTCTAATGCAATCGACAGGTTCTGAAATGGATGCCTGTCTGACAGACCCAAACTTGAGACTCAGGCAATGGTAAATCCAAAACCAGTAGTAGCTTTGTCCTTGTTTAGCAAGAATTATTGCAAAACAAATCCTCTTAATACTCAGGTCTTGGTTTAACATTCAGACATGGTTTAATTTTTGCTTAATGGCATAAACCTCGTAGGTTACCCAGCGATCACAAGTGCAAAGCAAAGAGTATCAAACCACCATTTCTTCATTAGAAAGACGGAGCAAAAAGCAGAAAACTTCATCTGGCCAGATGCCGTTACTTGCGCACACACACGTGACATAGAATGCATAGACAGTACTGCCTTGTGACCAGCGCCCAGTGCCAGTTAAACAGGGCGATGGTTCACAATAGGTAGTGGAAAAATCTCTTCCCTTCCTTCCCCATCTGAATCCCCGTTTCAAAACAAACAAGAAAACTTGTTTTAAGCAGTTTCTTTGACCTCATAAAAGTTCTAACAAAGCTGATGGATTCATCTACACCTGCCTAAAATTTTTGCCCATTTACACACTTAAAACAAGTTAAAAGCTCCTACTGGGAATCTAACAAGCAACCTACAAGTGCATTTCTTAAACTATCCCAGTGGGCCCTACACACATGCTTAAGAGCTTGTATTGTGTTAAAGTCATACTCAACATTACACATCAAGTTTACAATAAAACAGATGCATTTCTCATCTTACCATGTGGGAGAGAGTATACTAAAATTTGTCCCAATGTAGAAATGAAATCCTTAAGATTAAACTCAGTGATACTAAATAAGACACAATAAATCGAAAAACTTCTTATTTATTTATCAAATACTCTTGTGCTGGAATTCAACTCTGTTGTTCTCCCATGCAGTGGACAAACTGACCTATAATGTACCAGCTTGGAGAGGAACTCTCCTGTTCAGCAGATACAAGTAGTATGAACATGTTTCAAAGTCAGTGTCATACTTCATTTTCACAGAAGTCAGGCAAGTGTCATCGAAATATATTGGATATGTAAGAATGTCACCTAGATCTTTCTATATGAAACAGATTAGCATGCTATGCCACTGTAATTAATGATGCATATTAAATTATCATTTGATACATTTATTTCATCATTATAATTCTTAAATTTATGGATCGAAAAAAGCCAACATATAGCCTATAACAAGATTATATATCTGAGGTCTTATTTAAAATGTCAATTTTAAGGAAAAAAAACTCAATAACTTGACCAACAAATTCTCATACACGAGGTACTATCGAATACATAGTATGTTCAGAGCATTCTCCATGACCCCAGCGGGCTAATTGCGACCGTGCAAGGATTACATACAGACTAGGTTGCTTAACGATGATTTGAACACGGAATACTATGAATATGCCCAATAATACTGACTTACCGATCGAATTTTCCCCGGAGACGGTATCAATACTTCTTCAGCCATTTATATAAGTAAGAAGAGAAGTACAGTATTTAGACAGCCGGGGTGTGTTAAAGAGCGTCCGGCATTGTTGTTCACCTCATTCTGTAAAAGCAGGCGTGGTTAAGCTCAATTGACCGTTTCCGTCCAGATTACACTCAGAAAAGCTCTGCATATTAGTAACATACACGGGCGGTCTTCTGATAAGCAATACCCCATGATTAAGGAGCATAAAGCAGCCATAATCACGTGGTGGGTGGCAACGTGATCATCAGTGTGAGGGCTGTAATCAGTTCGGTAAGTTAATTTACTAACGTCCTGTGACACGTGCCTTCCTCTTTGACCAGAGCAAACTGTTCTCTGGGACTTGAGCTTCTCCATAATTTCTTACAGTTCGTTCTTGCGATGTCTTCTATGACCCTAGATCACTTTTAACATCATAAATTAACACCGGAGCAGAAAATAACCAAGGAAAGCGCAAAGTTTATTCTTGAAAGAAGATGTCACATTCCTCAAAGTTTTTGCATTCATGAATGACGGCTTTATGCTGAGAACATTTAATTTAGAAGCACATAGTATTGCATTAGGCCTGTGTAGCCGATTAACATTGTACACAATTGTTACAGGTGGGTTACAGCAACACGAGATGGTGCGATAAATTTCCTGCAAAGATTATGGACTTAATAGCCGCAAATCCCGTGGATGAAATTTCAACCCATAATGAAAGGTTGGCCTGTGCTGCATTCGGGCAGTTCCTTCTCCTACGTCAAATCCTGTGTTTTGCGGGTGTACTGTCACGCAAGGCTTTCCAGAGAGGACATCCTAACATGTACTGTAATGTTTTATTTAGAAAATAATCATGTACTTCCTGGGGTGCTTTTTACGTAGACGGAGTCGTATATAATATAAATTGATATATAATATAAAAGTAGAGGCAGTAAAAATGTGAGTAAATTTAATACTCTGGACAATATATTGTCCAATGTCAATAAATTAATCTAACAAGCGTAAATACACTATTTGGGCAATTTTTACATCTTGGGCTAAACAAGATCGTAAGAACAAAAGTCCTGTAAATTAGATCAACTCCGATCAATTGTCCACATTTATTTCCTCGGTTGCAGCTCTATGTCCCAGTGATATTGTATTTAATAATACGGCACTAATTAGGAACACTGGCAGTTTTATATTTTAATGCAGGATTCTGTGTATTTTAGCGAGCTTAATTATATGCTGGTTATAGCTTATCTACACGGCCCACGCCGCCATAAGTGATTTCTTGGAGCTTTATGAAATGTTTCAAGGTGCAGATGTATTGTTAACGCGGTTTATCCAGTGTCAGAGGATTTAGTGACGTTCCATCGTGGGTCCCTGGGCTAAAGGGTGTTCATACACTACACTGTACCAATAATTGGGTTGTAAAGGGTGTTTTTCGGATACACTACACTGTACCAATAATTGGGTTGTAAAGGGTGTTTTTCGGATACACTACACTGTACCAATAATTGTTCTTGCTTAATGAATTTGTCAGACTTATGAGTCGAGCTGCAAGTTATTCTGTGATTCCGGAAGGTTTTTGTTTACAGGCTTTTTAGGGAAATGTGGCTACGCATACATTTTAGTTTTCTTTAAATAGCAATTAAAATATAATGAATTAAGACTAAAACTCATCTTATATCTCTTTGCCGTGGTCTGTTTGCTTTTACTTTATAGAAGATGAATGCGAAGATTATTACTTTAATGGCAATGCATTAAAGTTATGATAAAGATAACGATAATTAATTCCGTACGATGGCTTTCCGAACTCCTAAAATTACGCTTCTGGTGGAGGTTAATGGCCCTTATTTCCATGTACTGCTGCAGCTATCAGTAATGAATGATTCAGGTTTGCTCGTGTCCTACCGCAGTGTTGTCAGGTCACATGGTTACACTTATTTCCTCCCAGTATCTCGTCAGTCACTGTCGCCACTTCTGTTGAAAGACAAGTTCGTTGTTCATCCCGAGAGAGAGTGGGGGGGTGGAATCGTGACCAGACAACACCCCCTTGTGTGTTTCTGGTGCATTACACATTAGGTGGATGATTATTACATAGACTGTGAAACTACAAAACCAAAAGGCTTATTTCTTGGATTCCTCGTGAATTATAGACTAACCACCAATTACACCAATTTCTCAAACTGATCCTTTTTAATTTCACATTATAAATCTGATGTTAGCTTGGATTAGGGCTGGGTGGGGGGCAAGGGGCAGAGGCCTGAAGCCTATTCCAACCAGTTTTCGACACATGACAGGGCTGGAGCAGCCACAGAGATGGCTGAGCACCTGCAGGAAGGTTCGAATGCCTCTGTTGTAAAAGCTTTAATGTGATTGGCCAGCTTCCCGGATGCTGCTGTGCTGTTTTGTGGTGTCTAACATTGACTAAGTCTCTGAGCTGGAGTGTTTGGTTCTGATTGCTAGTGGTTAAATTGTATATGTCAATATGGATAGGCTGCGGTGTGTTTGCGTGTTGGGGGGGGGGGGTGATTTATTTAGGGCACCCACTGACAGAAAGACAAATTGGCACTTATAGGCAGGGGTATGCTTTGAATGGGACACTGGTATAAGATGGGTGGCAAATCCAAAGCCCAGTATTCAAAATTATATGAGTACATCTTAAGGTCCTGGTTACCTTAATAACTGACTAACACGTTGGTCCCACTGGGTCAATGGTGCGGCATGCGGCGGGGAATCGATGGCAGCAGGTTTAAGTTGGACTGATCAGTGCGATACGGGCCTGAGGTCTGTGCCACAGTCCCAAGTGCTATATAAACCTCATCAGAGAGCAGCTGAAATGCACTGCGGTAAAAATAATTCTAGCAACAGTAATCAGTTCTGTTAAGCCTCAGGGCCAATTATGGCTCATATGTGCAGATGTTGCAGCAAAGCTGAGGAACACAGTGATAGTGTGATGTCGTTAAAATTATGACTCACCTGTTGTTCATGTTAGCTAATTCTGCTGTTTTTTCTGGCTGCCAGCCTGTGAGTATGGCTCATAAAAAAGAAGGAATATTGTCCCAGTTCCTTCTGTAACCATGCATCCTGGATTCTTGACAGGTGTCTCTCTGAGATGCAGGCTGCTATTTGGCTCTTTGATTCTTGCAACTACAGCCAATGAAATGGAAGCACGAGGCTACTCCCCCAATAAGGTCAGCCCAGGGCAATGACCATGAAAGTGATTCACATGACGCACCTTACATACCCCTTCTCCAAAAGATGGGGTGATGATATCTGTGAATCATTGTTCTCCACACAAACATCAAATCTATAAATCATAAATAAGAAATAATCTAAATCTATAAATCATAATAAGAAAAACCCTTGACAATCATCTTTCCACACAGTTTGAAATACTGTGCAATGTCCAACAGGAACATAGCCAATAGAACGGGTGCAATTAATAAAACCAATCTTATTGGCCAAATTCCAGCCACGAATAACACAATAGCACCTTTGGATCAATAGCGTGGTTGCAGCAGGTGGAGTTCCCAATTGAGTTTATTTTTACAGCAATCCACTTAAAAGAGCACATTCAACATAGTGATGGTTAATCAATAGGGGCATGAGTTGTTGCATGAGAAACATATAAGACACTTACAGGTATTGATTGGGTGAGCTGTCCCTCTATGAGAAAGTCTATCTGTGTGGTGGGAGAGGAGCTGCCATAGCAGAGGTAGTGCTGGTGGTGTGTCGTTGTCTCGTGAACCTGAAGGCAGGAGACCAGCTGGAATTGCTGACCAGCACTTGGCCCCTGAAGTGGCTATGATCAGTGACTGGAAGCACTGGATGTCTAAGTAAACAGGTCAGAAGTGCAAAGCCACTCGAGCAGCAGGAGGGTCTTTAATGTTCCTGATCTGTTTCCTGGCTCTCTAGGTGGCACTCCGACAAGTAGACACAACTTCCGCGGACATATAAACACATACAGTACTTGTAACTGAATTTCTAAATAAAGTACATGCTTTTTGTTGTTGATTTGACATTTCAAAGGAAGCAGTATGTGGAAACAAATAGCCAGAGGTAAGTATGTGCGTCCTTGAGGTCGTTCCGGGTGTCGGCAGTGTTTGAATCGAACTGAAGGGGAAACTTCATGGCTTAGTGTTATTTACTTAGCAGACAGTAAGGGGTAAGAAGGGGCAAGCAGTATTATCCAGAAAGGGCCGCTGTGTATGTGGGTTTTCACTGCAACTCCCTAATTAAATCACTAAATAGAAGACTAATTGCCTGAAGACTCCTCACACCTGGGTTTGAACAGCTGACCTAAAGGTTGCCCCAAAAATCTGCATACACACTGGCCCTTTCCAGGTAGGACTGCCTACGCCTTGAGAAGGTGAGGTCAGACAGTCCCAAGAGATCTTGGGGATTGAGGGGCTTACTAAAGGGCCCGACAGTGAAATCACTGTGCCGACAGTGGGATTTGAACCTACAACCTTCCAATCACATCTTAACCCACACACAGCTCATCCAGAACAAAACAGTGGAACTAGTATCAAAATTTGAAATGCCTTCTGTATGACAGTATACCATGCAAAATAATGAAATTCATGACCTCTGTTACATGGAAATTATTTCATGCATAATTTAAAGTAAGAGTGCCTGAAATCTGAAATCTGCATTCATAGTGGGGTACTGCAGGGTGCAATCTTAGGACCACTATTGTTCCTATTTTACATTAATGATATTGACACCAATACATACAGTAAACTGGTTAAATTTGCAGATGACACCAAGGTGGGTGTAGCAGATACTGATCTAGCAGCACAGAGGCTACAACAGGATCTGGATTTAATTAGCAACTGGGCTGATACCTGGCAGATGAAATTTTACGTAGATAAATGTAAGGTAATCCATGCAGGGAGCAGAAATATAAAGTACAGATATTTTATGGGTTCCATTGAAATAAATGTAGCTGATTATGGAAAGACCTCGGTGTGTATGTTGATGCTTCCATGTCCCACTCTTGCCAGTGTGGGGAAGCAATAAAAAGGCCAATAGGATGTTGGGTTACATCTCTAGGGGTGTGGAGTTTAAGTCAAGGGAGGTGATGCTACGATTATACAATTCCTTGGTAAGACCCCACCTAGAATATTGTGTG
>JAODJW010000062.1:8186925-8216370 GCA_026777045.1 Hyperopisus bebe | reverse complement strand
GTGAAAACCCCCCCCCCCCCCCCCCCCTCACCATCATAAATGGCATGACGGCCTGTGCCAGAAATCTAGAGGCAGGGGGTCCAAAGCTAAAAACAGATTCAAGTCAACAACAATGATGACGTCATGGTGAACTAAGCCTACCACAGCTTTTTAAGTCTGCCAAAGTATGGTCTGTGGATTGCTAAGGTTCCAGGTAGATGGAGACAGAAAGTGTTGCTTTTTCTTCACAGAGGCAGCTGGTTCCCATGTTTAAACAAGTACCTTCAAACTTTGAGTAAGTTGACAAAAACCCTCAGCACGGTGACTAAAATCTTCTTGGAAGCTCTCGAACGACGATTTCATGGTCAGACACCACAAGACGGTCGTTTTCTGTAAATGTGGAACGAAGTACGTCTTCACTGCGCAAATCCCACCAAAGCATGAACGTATGTGACTTCAAGTATCCTGGATAACCAGGTCCCTAAAACTTTCCCGGAAACCGTTTTGAAACGATTGAGGATCACATTTGTTCTTGAAGTGATGACCAGATGAAGACCGTACACAAAAACTGAATTTCAATAAATTTAAATTTTAAAAAATCCGCAAAATTCTGAACAATTCCTTCATTATAAATGTCACAGAACCGTTTCGATCTGTTTTGCATCTGCTCTGCTTACCGGGAAAATGCCAGGAAACGTCAGTGTATCTTGCAATAAGATCAAATAAAACGTAATTATAGCCTAGAGCCTTTTGTAAAGGTAAACATAGCCTACAAAATGCAGCATCAATCAAAAGGGGGAGAGGAGCCGAAATTCATAATTGTAACTGTATAGAACAAGCATCTTCCGGTTTCCCTTTGCCTGCTTTTCCTTGTATTACCGATGCACTGCGCGTCAACGAAGCGTTTTGAACGAAATCTGAAAGAAGTAGGAATGGACTCTAAAGTTAGCCATGCAGAAATTATTACGCTGATGACCATGTGAACAGTCTATCCATTATAACCAAATGTTTGAATTGCGTATTCCATCATTAAAACTCTAACGTAAAATTTCCTCTCATCATTACGGACAGCCTGATAGGCCTATTATTTTACTTGTATTAATAAAACTAAAAATACTAATAGAAAGCAATTAAGTAAAAAGCGTAAAATATTTAAATAATATAATAAATATATGCAATAAATCTGTACAAAGTACAGAAAACAACATATTATTGATAAATATATTAGTATTGATTCTTTTTGTGATACCAGTATTCTTTAGACTGTCAGGCATGTTTGATATCGTGAAAACGACAGAGGCAAGAAACACTTACACTTTCAAGTCAAAAAAGCAAACGACTACAAAAAGATTTTGAATATGGGTCTGTAGTTTGTAGTTCATGTTGTTCGTAAACAGACTAATAAAAATAGGACTATATGTCTCGTTTTGTTGAGGTAAATAATAATAATAATAATAATAATAATAATAATAATAATAATAATAATAATAATAATAATAATAATAATAATATTGCTAAGCTACTCCCATTCGATATTTATAGTATGCCTAAACATTTAATGTATGTAAATGTAAAAAATTAAATTTCTTACTCCTGATTCTTAAAATCTTAGACGAACAATTTAAAGCCAAATACACGTAGTCCTTTTTTCCGTTGTGTATTTAATTACAGCATAAAGAGAAAAAAATCTTTCTTTTTTGTCTAGGTGAAGGTTGACGTCGCGTGTGTTCATAATCGTGACGTTTTATTATACATGGCAAAGTATTAGAACCGCACGTGTTCAGGTGCAAAAGAAGTGTCAGTTAAGACCAGATCGCTTGGTTCGCGTCTCATCCCGTTACTGCTTAACACATTAAATCAAACCGCATGTGTTTCAGATTAGTGCAATATTTTGTCAGATTTTTAATCACATACATTACTTTAAGGAATATTCCCACTGTTCTGAGCTATGCGATTTTACTGCTTGTTAAAGTGATGTGTGTCTTACTTAAATCATTGTAATACTGCATTTAAAACTTAAACGTCAATTGTTTCATTTTTAGTGAGAGCCCCGTTTCTGCAAATGTAAATTAAAATATTTATTGTGTACACACTACTCCAACATTAATTAAAACTTTCTTGTACATGTTTAATGACCCACCAGTGTTCAGTCGCACCTCTACCCATGCGCAAATGTTTTCTCGATTACCCAAAACTTTAAATCCATAATGTCTTGACCTTTCATATATGTATACAACGTGACTGAGCTATGTCGCAGTCTATATTGACGTCTTATTTTTATATTTATTAACAAGAAAGTCCTTACTGTCCTTCGCATTTCAACCCCTAGACACAGAACTTAACTTCTGTCAGTTCGCCGCAGCGGGACATTTATTCTCGGAATTTAATTAATTACCTAATTACTGTGTATATATTTATGTGTATACACACACACATACACACACACACACACACATATTTCACTTCAATCCGGTAGTATATTAAAATTACACAATTTGGCTTCTTACGCGCCATACAAAATATTTATATTTTACACTTCAGTGGCCGTATTATCCTCCTGAGACCCAAGGAAAAAAAGTGTCCTCCAATTTTAGGTGTTTATTTGTCTTTGGAGGAAATAAGACATCTTACAATTTAGATTTTTTTCAAATGTATTTTTATTTTTAATTTCACAGCATTTCCTCTTTAGTGTACAACAGGAATAAATACGTTTCCTTACATCAGTGAAAAGATAGATGCAAAAATAGAATGTCCACTACAATGGACATAAATGAATGGGTGGGGTCTCAGGAGGTTATAGAGGGATAAGCGATAGATTTAACTACCAATTACACATAGATTAATTCAGGCCGGCGGGTTTGAATAAAACCGAAAACGCGCATGTCCATCCCTGGACTGTATGTGAGACCGGCGCTAAGCTTATATTACAGCAAGTTAGAGTCTCGTGCTCCTTAAATATCGAGCCTACTAGTCTAGTAGGTTAAATATCTAGCCTATAATAAAATGCTCCTTTCAACCCGTTTGTAAGATGTGATACTGACACCTCATAAATCATGAAATCCCTGCAACTTCTATGACTTTCCAAAATCATTAGCGTTTCGATGTAGTTTGACGCAATCAACTACGAAATCCTCATCCTTGTCACTCTTCCCTTACGCTATGGTTTGAAACAGCTGAGTCTGAAATCAATTAGACAGTATACGAAAACGTAATCTGTCTGTAATCTGAAATATTGTAACGGTCCAGCGATATTGTATTCTATTGTCAACTTCAGTATTAAAAATAACAACAGTAATGATCTTAGATAAATGTAACGTTTAAAGTTTAATACGAATTGAATTCAATGGCTATAGCTGAATATTTTCAGATATAATACTAGAGACGAGTCAGACCGTGGTTAGGGTGCATCTGCAGGGTTCGTAAATGACATTGCAGCTACAGCGATGAAAGGTGGCATTTTGCGGTTGAATTAGTAACCCAGGCGGCGGTACTGAATGAATCTAATCCGGCAACTCGTCAGTTTCGTCCCTGCTGTTTCCATTCTAGCCTGTCATCAGACTTCTGATTACCCAGACCCACTTGGCTATCCGCCGTCTCGCAACAATAGCTGAGCATCTGATCTCAAGCTTAACAAAAAAAAATGTTGGGGCGACTGGACTTAATAACTTATGAGGCGTAACACACAAATGAGGAACCAAAAAATTCTGTTCGTATAATTAATATTATGAAAACCACACTTTCACTCTAACAAGGGGACACAGCGTTGAGCTTCGCTTGGGCTCCTCCTACCGGTCCTGCCTTTTAATTAACGGTGCTTACCGCTGCCGTGTGTTCGCTTTGGACTACAGCGCGGGAGATGGTCCATGCGTGCACCTTCCGATCGATAGTGACTCTTAAAGCGTCACTGTTTCCTCTAAAGTATTTCAGTCCCCCGGATTGCTATACGCTGTGGGTGAGCAGTACCCTGGAAATCGTGGACTGCAAAGGTGAAACCTTTTGACTGTAGTTGTAATGTCACAGATATTTCGATCTAAAACTTCATCTGACAGTTTGACATTATAAAACATAAAAGACAGGAGAGGGGGGGAAAAAGTAAACGATGACATCCAATGAAGATCATAAAAGTTCTTCGGCTGAAGATGGAAGCAGGAGTCTATCGGGTCAGCTTCCGCCGTTAGTGAATTCTATCAAACCCCTCACTCCGTTCAGCATAGAGGACATTCTCAGCAAACCCTCGGTGAAGCGCGATAGCGCAATTTGTGGGACATCGCACCTGATTTCCGCTACCAAGCAATTCATTCACCCGGTGACCCCCCTGCCTAAAAGGGTCATTTTCTCTCAGACATCGCCTTTGTGCGCCTTGGAAGAATTGGCCAGCAAAACCTTCAAGGGATTGGAAGTGAGTGTTCTTCAGGCGGCGGAGGGTATGTCCTGCTTTTGCTAGTACTATACGCCACACAATACAGCAAAAAATAACTATCCATATATAACTCAACTTGCAATATTAAAATATTTACTATTTTTAAAATATATATATATTTTCAATCAAATGTATTTTTAAATGTATTTTTGTTTGCAAACAGCTCAAAATACACACGCATATCAAGCATATAAATTATTGTCGATTCTTTCCAGTAGGCCTTGATCGCTTGAGCGTTACATAAAAAGATATTTTACATTTTATAAATGCAATACTCGTTTCATTAAATAATATATACAGATTATGTAAAAAGGTAAAGGATATAGTAGTCTATGTTGCATGGATTGTTTGTGTGACACATACTTAATAAAAATGGGAAATTGTAATGTGAAGTAATAGGACGCCCGACCTGTGTGCACATGAATCATGACTGGAAAATATTTGTAAGTTTGTTTGGGTACAGCCGTGACTTATTCCAGTTTCATATACCTACCCAGGAAGGGACGGGATGACGCTGTTTGGACAGCGTAACACCCCTAAAAAGCGAAGGAAGTCCAGGACAGCGTTCACCAATCACCAGATTTATGAACTGGAGAAGAGGTTTCTGTATCAGAAATATCTTTCCCCCGCAGACCGTGATCAAATCGCTCAGCAACTCGGGCTGTCGAATGCTCAAGTCATCACATGGTTTCAGAACCGCCGCGCCAAACTCAAGAGGGATTTGGAAGAAATGAAGGCGGACGTGGAATCAGCAAAATCACTTGGTGCAGTACCGCTTGAGAAAATAGCCAAACTAGCAGACCTCGAGCAAAGTGTCAGGCGAACGTTCAGAAATTCAAACACAGGGTCTCCATCGCTACTGAGGCGTGAAAACGAAATTTCAGCCGATCGTGAGACGTCCCTATACTCTCCTACCAACCACTCGAGCAAAGGGTGTTCCGGAGAGGAAGACGTGGAGATTGATGTCGATGATTGACTGCTTAATTAATCCATTATAATTATAATATCGCCGTTGGTATTAATGACATTATGGCACCAAAATTTTTTAAGTCTCAAGAGATTTTTCTAACAAAAATGTTAAACGTGAGCATGGTCGGCGTAATGGTATTTATATGCATCCACGGAAATTCTGCCACCTACTAATATTTTTTCATTCTTTCTTTAAATAGACTTTACGTTTAAAATAAAAGCAATAACCAAAGATCATATATAGGCCTATATGATGCTAAAGTGATTGGAAGTGCGCTTTGGTATGTGTTCCACATGTGATATGTCATTTGGAATTTCTTGTTTTTCGTGAATTTGTAGAGGTTTGACTTTTTCGAATTTCGAATACTTTATTCCATGCATTTACTAACATTCGTAAATTACAAGTATTAAAAGTGTTATAGAACATATTATGCTACTGTATGTAGCATATGCTGTATTACTGTAATGTAATTTTTGTGTTCACCAGAAGATTCTAAAGACATATAGATCAAAACGAGTTATTTTTACTGCCCTTTTAAATGTCATCATTCTTTATTATTAATCTCCTTTGATTAAGCTGAATTTAATTTCCATAGTCCATGTATGTTCGTTGTCCTTGTAAGTGCCTTTCCAGATGACTATACTATTCAAATCAGAGCAAAATGTATTGTTAAGCATAAATAAAGCCAAATTTCTCATAAATATTTTTGCATTTTATATAAAGCTTGCGGTATCCTGCCACTAACTGTTGGCGTTACTTTGTTTCACTCCAATGTTTCATTTATAATGATGTTCATTTTCATTACACGTAAAAATACTACTGCACCAATGATATCTTTAAACGGAAACTATCCATTATTATTACAAAATTAACATTCGTAGATTCAATATGAAAGAGCGACAACGCGCACCCTGTCATGCTAAGCTTGCAACGTGCGGTTTCCTGCTGTGAATTAAACTTTTAGAGAAACATGTCTTCAAAAGGCAAAGCAGAAAAACAGAAAGGATATAAAAAAAGGCAGACTTTGTCTGAGGCTGTAGCTTCCTTTTTTGTTGAATGGGTGAGTCTGTAATTTTTTACAGCAAAGCGTGAAAACTGGTAACAAATGAGCAGCGTCCCCCGGCGGGGCTTTCACAATAGGGCACGCGCAGGCTCCTGCGGCTCTGAGCCCTAAAAGCGGAGCAAGGCTACTGACAAAAAAGCAGGCTAACGTTTGGGCACCATATGGTTCCCGATTCTCCTCACAATTCTTAGACAATTTGATGAATTGAGTTAACCCTGTCCTTAAAACCGCTTAAACCGTTTCACAAAAGCAATAATGCGTATATAGACCCTACGACATCTGTGCTGGTTAATGCCGACTCAGTAATGTCTTTTCAGAGGCTGTGCTGAACAAGTCCATGAATTACAATGAAACTCGCCATTTGAACGCATTTTAAATATAGACGACAAATTAATGTGTTTGTTTTGAAAAACAAAATAGATTTTTGTCTCTATTTTAAAAATCGTTTGTTATCCAATATTGTTGAAATATTGGAAATACACCAAACCAATGTAAATATTATCTTATATTCAATTTTATTGTGCAGTTTTATTTATTATAATTTATCATTACGGGTAATACATTTATAAAACGAACACAGAAAACAAAAAAACCTCACACGAACATTTATTCGGTTTAACTGAGTGATATTAAACCATCAATTATTTAAGAAATCGAAATTAGTATACGTTTCATAAAAATATTTTATGTAGCTTGTTTATTTTCTCTTCTGAATGATTTATAAATTATACAAAAGATTCTGAACACAAGGTCATTTCAAAATCTAAAATGTACGGATTTTTATAAATCATAACTGGACAGACGTTTACAGCAACTCAATGACTATTATAATAATAATAATAATAATAATAATAATAATAATAATAATAATTATTATTATTATTATTATTATTATTATTATTATTATTATTATTAGGCTGTAATACTGTAATAATGTAACCATAAGGGACATGCCTGACATGCCCATATGTTAAAAGCATATTATGATGTGTTTTTCTATAGAAAATATTGACATATACCGGATTTTTCTAAGTAGATGTTTGCCTTGCAATTATTATTGTTATTTTTGTAATATCGCTTTAATAAATATTGATATTTGTGGGTAATTTATGCACAGTTCCGTCTGTTTTATACATCAGGAGATTTAAGGGAATATTACCAAATTGCATGCGTCTGAGACACCTACTTTGCCAGGATTCCAATCAATTTCACAGCATGCTAAATATCATGTTTAATTTTTTAGGATATTTAAATGAAAGTTTCAATAAGATTAATATATATTTTTCAGTTTTTTGTTGGTCTTTTTCACGTTTTTGTCATTGAAAAGACTGTTTTGAATGTTAGTCGAGACTACTCGTTAAAAATATTGACAAATTTTTAGGCTCGAGATGAATTTGGGATAGCTCACGTGATATCAATTCCAGACAGAAAAATTCAGAATTAACCCGAGCGAGTGAAAACAAGGTACTTTATCCCATTCTGCGAATACAGCGCTACAGCAAATACTCAGAGGGCGGTAATAAATAAATAAATATTCTCCAAATACAAACATATCCGTATGTTCTATATACTTAAGGATTTGATTTTCAAGAGATGAATTTAAGTTAGATAGGCTACATTATACACTGTAATGCAAAGATGAACACAGACATGATGTTTATAACATTTTTCACTTTAACACTAAAGATTCTGGAATAAAATGACTAAGCTGTGAAATAAATAATTATCTTATTGTAATACAACTATTTAAAGTGACGTAAAATAAGTGGTTAAAGGCTGACTTCAAATTATTATTATTATTATTATTATTATTATTATTATTATTATTATTATTATTATTATTATTATTATTATACATTGGTGCGTTGTACATTAAATGTACAGAATACAGAATCTCACAATTTTCCAAACGAGGGATGGTTTTGAACCAGTTATTTGGTAATTATAAATTTAAATAGATTCCTCTACCACAGATGTCACATTACAGAAGTATATAACTTAGGCGGAAAATTAACTGTATAAGAGTAAATGGGAAGGCTGATTGATCACTAAATACAGCGGATTTGAAAATTTACTCATGATGTTACAGGAGATCGCCTTGATATTTCAAACTTCAATTCTACGGTCGATTGAACGTGATCATGTTCCTGACAACGTTGATATATGTATTAATTTTCTTGAAGTTCTGATTAATTGCTCTCCCCAAAGCGAAGTATGAAACACTGTTTCCGTCGAATTTGCATATCAATGAAAACATATTTGATCGTTTAGGTATAAAATTGCGTCGGGATGATATTGTTTGGAGCCAAATATTTCCCTCCCTTACTGCTAAATATCGCGTATATTGTATTGAAATCACTATATTAGTGAATTAAAATCAAGTTGCAGAAAGAGCGCGCTTGGCTGTATAGATGCATAAATGCCCCGTCAATCTTTATGACGCGCTGATCAGGCAACATGTTTGAAAATGATGGGGGAAAGAAGCTTGCTCATCGCACAAACACACACATGGGTGTGTGTGTGTGCGCGCGTGTGTGTGTGTGTGTGTGTGTGTGTGTGAGAGAGAGAGAGAGAGAGAGAGAGAGAGAAAGAGAGAGGTGGATTCCCAAATAAAACTTTCAAAGAACATAATTGTTGTGACTAATGAACAAATAGGCCTAACCGAGCATACAGGAATATATTTCATGCCGTTCCCTCACGTTAGGATTTACTGATTAGACGCGTCAGCTTATAATAGCCGCCCTTCGTAAAAAAAAAATCGTACCCCTTACATAGGTTTACCCATTACCGTCTCTTACAGCACATTTCACTCCCAATCAAAATACTCGTAAAATACAGTAAAAATGTCTTCGGTTGTTTTTGTGCAGTAGGCTACTATGAGACAGCCCGTTAAATATGTTCTTTATCGTTTGGTTGACAAACACATCAAGCAGGTATACTGCGTACATGACAAGTGAAAATCAGACTGTAGGCCCTATCTGAAAACTGGCTGGATCGAATCACAATCATCGAATCACGTACCAGCCCCGATCCAGCATAGTTTGGGGTGGCAGCTGTAAAACGTAATAAGTCCTTAGTAATCCCAGCTTTCACTACCTGGATTTTTTCACTTCACCGTAACCAACATAAAAACGCACAATCGGCATAAAACACCGTATTGTACTAGATTAATTTACCGATGTACATTTGAATGGCCAATGTAATTTCCAGCAAATCGCAACAAAATATGTAGTATTACCGCCACCTTGTGGAAAACATACTTATTTACGTCCAAAACGTCCATCAAACGACCGCATATCCGGTACAAACTCACTGGAGTCGAATCCCAGGCAGCATAGACGGGCTGAGCAGCCAGGATTCAGCATGTTAGAAATACGTTTAATTAATTTATATTATGTTTTTAAATCCAATTTTAGTATATTACACTGTATTATTGCACTTCTTTATACTTTCATGTAGACCAATTATTATTACTAACCGCGCAATGTGCTGGTAATCGCGTTTTGATTAACGCAATCAATCTTCCGTAATTGTTTGTGAAGCTATAGGCTATATATGGGGGAAACCATTAACCGCCCCCACCCGAATGAAAATTATTAAACCCCTCACGTCACGGTACTAACTTAAAAATAACATTCAAGGGGTTTGATTTTTGTTAAATTTAAAGGTGTTTTAATGTGTTTTTAGCCTTAAAGATTTGCTCACTTTAGATCGGATGTGATTCAGGCACCAGGATGCCAGTCCATGCATGACAGAGCGCAAAATTACACACTATGGGGAATTTAGGGACACCAATTCATCTAACTGCATATTTTTGACCTTCTGAGGGAAAACGGAGTACCTACACACAAACGGAGAGGCCGCTGAACGGCACTAACAGAGCCGAACGCTGGGTTTGAAGCCACAGCGCCACCTTCTGTTGGGTTTCATCAACTGAAAATGTCTCGTAGTAATTCTGAGAAATTTGAGCTGCCAGTAAGTTAGAATTCAGCAGTTCTACTGAACGTGACAAAGTCCAAACAATAGCCCAGCAATAATTTTGTGGTCAGTCAAAAAACATAATACATCCGGAAATGAAAAGCGGAGCACCAAATGTGAAAGAATGTGATATGTGAGTTGAGGAAACATCACAAATACGAAAACAAGGATGACTTTTGCTTTTCAAACCATTCATGGTTAAAGAGTAATTTCAGGCGGATAGCAGTACATCATGGAGATACAAGTCCCCGCTTAATTAGCAATTAAATTTGCTGCTAAACTAAATATTATATAATATAAGTTACTCAAAAATCTCCAAGAACAGTTAGGTACTGAATTATTTGATATTCTATTACAATTTTACATGTCTAGACCATATTCCTGCCTCTATTAAGCGACAGTTTGGCTGACTATTACATTAAGTGCTGATATTTAAATCACCCTTTTTTTGAGGTTTTATTAGCATTTTTAAGTGACAGGTGGACACAACTTTACTAGCGCGACCATGACATGATAGACAGTTCTCTGGCTCCCCCTGGTGGAGAGATGTCACAATTCCATTTAATAGACTGACGACCGCATATATATCGCGTATAGATCCAGATCAAAGTTTTGCCTCAGTCAACTAATTGAGTACACTGTGAATGTGGGTCTTTATGCTCAGCTGGTTGGTTGAAGCAAAAACGTGGTCTGGGTTTTTATTTTCTGAACCTGAACTTTCCAGCTTTGCCATAGAGCAGCAAGTTGAAGAAACAACTGCCATAACCCTTGTGAGGAAACTGGTTTCTCACTTACTGGGCCTCACCACCGACAGGTCATGTAAGGGGGGGGGGGGGGGTCAAACTGGATGAACCCCATGGTATACACCTAGCTGTGACTGGGGGGTATCATTACCAGTACTGGGCCATTTATCTTTAGTGAAAGTTTGAGTAATACAACCAGTAAGGTCAAACCAAACAGTCAGACTGTAATTACAGAGCCCATAATTATCGGATTAACCTGCACACATACAAACAAAGAGTAAAGCTGAACATCAGAATGAACTCTATTCAATGTTATTTTATATAGTGCCTTTCACAAAAGAATTGTGACAAGAGTGTGGCAATTCATTACTACGTTTATTCAAAATACAAAATGGTGAATGGAACGAGAAAGAAAGAATGAATGAATGAATACAATAGAGGAGAGGAACCAAAAACTCCCGAGTAGGGAAAAAAACCCTCAGAGTTCAAGGCTGACTGACTACCCAACCCCCCTCCCCAGGATGTAAACATAACAAAAATGAGAAAATTACCCGCTATAATAAAATCAGAGCGTAATCTGTGGTCACCGTCAGATTTCATCAATGGGCCAGTCCTCCAAGCAGGTCTGTGTAAGCTGGCAGACCAACCACCTCACTCTCAGTGGTCAACACCCATAGGCCTTAGATTAGCTCTAGTGTCACATAGGAGACTCAGCGGAGAATACCTTTAAAGTATTCCTCTCTTTAAGTGTCTTAAGAGTTCAAGCAAAATGACAAAGTCCATTGACTGTAATGACCTTTGGCCTCATGTTGTAAAGAACTGATGTTTTCCGCCCTGGGGCCACGTCTGCTTCTTCTCTGTGACACGCTGAGTATTCTGCAGACAAGCTGGGGATTAAGCTGATGCATACAGTTCCTCAAGCAGAAAAGGATCCAAAAGGCGGCAGCTGTCAACACTGAGCTGCTGGCATCGCTGGAGGACCCGTGTGACAGCCTGCTAACCGCTAAAGGCTAAAAGCTGGGCCCTGGATTTTCGGCACGGAACGACTTTGACCGGCGGCCTTCTGTGATTTATGATGATTTAAATCTGCGACTCACAGAGCACCAAGACTTGCTAGCACAGATTCCAATAGCCGTTCTGCAATCTTCAGGCTGCACTGCCGCCTCCTACCTCCATGCGCACCCTCTGTGTTTATAAAGTCTTAATGGAATTGATTCCCCCAGGTTCTCCGTCTTCTTCTCGTAGATGCAATAAAAAAAAAAATCTGATTGCTTATGTGTGAATGTGCATGTGTATCTTGCTGTGAGTCTTGCTCTGATCAGGTTGGTCAATAGAGCTGTATACTCTAACATTAGGGATTTTAAAGGGAATGAGGTTTCCTTTTTGAAGATGTAGGGATAAGGCAGGAATTCATGTAACAAATGAACAGCCTGGGAAAACACATAAAACTCCTGCTTTTAGCACAGATTTGGGCATCAGGAGTCAAGACTATTGGGAATAGGTCAGGCATGGGGTCTGAGCTGGTCTGGTGGGGCCAAGAGGAAACATTAACTATACATTTATAATAATTACATTACAAGTTGCAGGTGCATTGCATGAGTACTGTATGTTAGCCCTGGTTTCCTAATTCACTTCCAAAGCAAGATGGCCATACCTTCCCCTCACCTTGCACTTGCCTGAAGCCCTATGCTTTCTGAGGTCTGGATCACTGTACGCTCAATGAAATGTGATCGGCTGTTGTCTTAAATACAAAATATAAAATAAAACACTGGGGAATCAGATTCATCCACAAAAAATAATGACAAAAATCTGCCCGTGGGCCTAATATTCAAACCCCGAATATATAGATGCCACAGATGGATTGCTGTCACTGGGGAAGATGAAATCTCTGTTTTACCTTGTTGCTCTATGTCGATATGCTCCAGGGGAATCCTCCCCCCCCTCTTCGATTTGCTCTTCCAGGTTCCTTCAGCACCCTGACCTGTTTAAATCAAAATGGACTCATCGCTATTCATCTCCCACAGTCCACACAGGACATGATGCGTGTCGTCTGAACACACGAATGTCAGTGAATAATCAATCTCAATTTTGCCTTCAGAACATCACAGTTGTAGTCTATAGGGCATTTCCATCCCCAGTCCCACTTTGCTTTCAAGGCCTGGTGGGGCCCCTGTTTGTTTAGGGTAGTCTGGCTGTAAATGAACAGGGCTGTGCGAGACGTCATGTACGCTCATGTACAGTGGCCACTTTATTAGGCGCACCATGTAAATACCTATTTCCTTGAGAGCCACTCTGAGGGTTGATGAGCTGTGATTTCGGGGAAACCTTTCTGCGCACCAGGGTTATACCTTTGGGGCCTTACTAATAGCTTTAATGAGTCTGGCCATTCTCCACTGAGTCGTGTCATTAACGAGGTGGTGTCAGCCGCAGAGATGCATTTGGCTGAATATTCTTTCTTCATCGTAGAACTCTTTGTGAACTCTAAGCACCGTATTGCATGAACATCCTGGGAAGGTGGCTGTTTCTCAAATATTGGGATCACCACTAATGCACTAACAATCACACCATGTTCTAAAGAGCTTAGACCAGTTGTTTTAGCTTTTCTAATTTACAGCAGAACGGTCAGTGAACCTCGAGAACCTGTCTGCTTGCTGTATGTATTCAGTTGCAGTCACATGATACAAGGTTTCTAGGATCAGGCCGTTTGCACCGTCATGCGAATAAGTAATAAACCGACCACTGCGTGTAGCATGATGCCTCAGTACCCAACCAATAGCTTTACTGCAAAATGAATACCTCCTTTCTTGTGTTCTAGAAAAACTTATAACCTCCACCTGGGATTTTTGACGATGGAGGTTCCGCCAGCGAAACCCCCTCATACCACACTCTCCGGAGCCCCGGGTTTCGGACGCTTGTTCCTGGTGGAGCTCAAACATCGGTCTCGGGTTCGACCAACGTCCGCGGGTGTGTGCGCGTACTTCGTCTTTATCTGCCAGCAGCCCTGACAGCGAGATCCATCAGCCGGTGGCGGTGGGGGTGGGGGGGTGGGAGGTGTCGGTCGCTCCGGCGCTGGCCAAGGCACAGTCTGGGGACGACACCTTTATTGCTGCCTCAGAGATACAATTTCCTGTCTCTGCAAATTCTATGAATAGGGTGGGAGGCTTTTGGGGGCACGAGGGTCGCAGTTACCTTAAGGTGACACACACCATAACATGTACCAACATGTATCTCATATACCAGTATTCAAGAAATGTCTACATACAGATTACACAATGCACTTCAAATGTTATCCACACAAGCGCAACCCCATTTCCAAAAAAATGCAGTTTAAAATGTAAATAAAAACAAATCACAAAAACCCATATTTAACTTAAAATAGAACAAAGACAGCATATCAAATGGTGAAACTGATCAATTTTATTGTTTTATGTCTATATTCCTTCATTCTTTCATTCATTCATTTATTCTTTCATTCTTTCATTTATTCATACATCCATTAACTTTTTCTCCCACTCTGCAAAGAGTCACGGGGTCTGGAGCCAGAATCAACAGGTGCAAGGTGGAATAACCCAGGATGGGGGCCACAGGGTTATAAATCACAGTCATTCATTCATTATTTAGTTAAGTCATTCATTCATTCATCAAATATTGTATTTTATATATAGATATATAGATAGATAGATATATATAAAGATATATAGATATAGATACACACACATATAATTTTACCTAAATATTTTTAGTAATGTTTTTTATTAATTATATAAATTATATTATTTATATTCGTATATTATTTTATTTATATGTTTATTAATGTTCTGTTTATAGTTATATCTCAAATGTATTTCTGGGGAATATTTGACCTTTGTAAATGGTGTTCAGCGGACCGGATTCTTGAGTAACCTGGTTCTGGATACATTGCCTAGCAGAAATAAACTGGTGTGGAGAGATTTCGCAGAGTTAACTTCACTTACCTGGGATTCCGGTCTTCCTGCCGTTTTTACAATCCAAAGTTAATCTAAAGGTATGATTCTTATGCTGCAGAGTCATTTTGTCAACAATGAGGACCCTGCTTGGAGTGAAGCTACGAGGTCAAGGTGTTTAAGGTTTATAGGTTTATATTTTTTACATATTGTTATAAGTCAGGTGCAAACGCTTCCCTTTAATTGCATGAGGGCAAAGTGATAAATAATGATCCGCCCTCTTTGGCCAACAGGGGGTGCCTGTGCAGCCTTCCAGTCCTACCACTGGCCATCCCCTCCACAAAAAGGAAACAGCAATGACCTCACGGTCAGGCCCAGTTTACCGCGCTGTGATTGGCCAGCCTCTGCGCGTCTCTTTATTAAGCCCTCCGCTGCAGATTGCCCCGGAACCTGGCGCCTTGCTCTCTCGCCGAGCTGGAAGGTAGGCCAGCTTGAACACAGTAATCCATCACCATCACTTTAATGATTATCCCCATTAATCTGAGGTAAGCTAATATAGTGAACCTCGCCTGCCTGTCCAGCTGCAAACCCCCCCCCCCCCCCCCCAACCATCGGTGCTAAGTCTTTAGTCCGTTAATACGTCTCCGCTAATGTCCATCCATCGTCTGTCACCACGTGGCCCTTCCTGGGCTTGATGGGCTGGTCCATGGTGTGACTTCACACCCTACCGGCTACAGAGCATGCCAGAATGGGAGATGGACGGGGGGGGGATGCGTGAACGGCTGCTTAAATTTAATTTCCCGCACCCAGACCTCAGATGGGCCCCCGCAGTCAAGGGTTTAATTTGGCTGATCAAGTTATAAATGCAAGCCGGGCCGGGTAATCAATCTTCGGCCTGTCAGGCAGACGGGCGTTTGTCCTAAGTGAGGTAGACTTCCTGACGGTGAGGCCGCTTTAATTGCCTCCAAATTGACTGCTTTTGTGTTCCGGCGATGTTTTACAAAACTTTGCGCAATTAAACATGATGAAAGTGGCCGTCCCTCGGGGACAGTGGGAGATGTCACACTGTCGGTGTCTGTCAGGTTGATACTCGCCCAGTGAATGCACGTCCCTCTGAGCAGACGCTGTTCTGGGCTGGTGCTGTGATGCCATTTAAGGTGCGGAGAGAATCCCCCCCCCTGCCCCGCCCCCCCCAGTGAGGACTCTCTCCCCGCAGTCAGGCGCACAAACACTGACCAGAGACACAGACTTTTCAGTGTAATTACAGTTCTGCATACAGGGATTTTGTTTGACATAACCGAAAGGAAATTTTACGATATTTTTCTGGAAATGCTGTTCCTGGTTGAAGATGAAATGATCATTTCATCATCGTTAAGTCTTTAGTCCAGTAATATGTCTCTGCTAAACACGAAGTGATCACTACAAATTTCGAAGAAGCAACAGTATCTTACCTCAAGCTAAAGGTGTGATCAGATTTAATAAGCATCTTAATGCAGAAAGATTTTTTTAAAAGTTAAATGCTCTATCTGAGTGGTCCAGTAAGGTCCCTGCATACTTAAAACGTATTTTTAAAAATGTAAAAGAAAAAAAAAAAACAATGTTGAGTTGTTCATATAAGGTTAAAGCAGAGTTTCCCAGAATATGCATTTGCCTTTCTTCCCAAAATGGTTTCACAACAGCGTTGGCTTCCTGTCCATGAGAGGACTCTGGCGTTAGCAGGAAGCTCGTGGTCTCCATCATGGAAATTTATGGTTTCGTGGTAGCGGAGGTTAAGTCTCCACATTGTCAACTGTTGTTGCCAACTCTAAGATATGGCCGGACTGTGTTTCACTCCCTGCGCAGTGGTACTGCCAAGTTAACCCTTTGCTGTCGGCATTTAATTCACTCAGATTTTTGGGTGGCTACGTCCCTCTCTGTAGGGGACCCACAGACTGTCCTTCGGAAACCATTATACACCAGTCCAAGACAGTGACGTCAGACGGGCATGGATACCCTAATAGATTCAGCATTTTATAATGGCCTCAAAATAAAAATTCAGGGGTCCATTCAGCAAAACTTACCCAGGGGGGAGGGGGGGGGGGCAGAAGAGATAGACTATGTTCTAAAACGCACGTTATGTTTCTCTTATGTTTCTCACCTGTCAGCCGAAATTTGCTTTGAAACTGGGCTGATCTGACCAGGTTCATTACCCGTTTAGACAGGTTCATTACCCATTTAGAAACACTGAGGGTCACCTTTTTCATGGTTTTTTTCAGCCGTTCCACTTGACAGCAGCCCCAAAGCTGGGCGCCAATGATGACTGAGCCTGTCCGTCAGGGAGGCGTACGGAGTGCCCCCACAGCCAGGACCCGTCAGTGGAGTTCATTAAGACCCAGCCTGGCCCCTGAGGGCCAGCTGCGGCACCAGGCAGGCTGCCCCCGTGTTGTGCGTTTGGGCTAGAGAACATGTTTGTTTTGGAGAAAGCTGCTGCTTTTCTGGATGTCGGAGGAGGGGGTCGTGTGCACCTTGATGACAGACAGGTGTTTGTTGTGGAGCTCCTGTGTGTGTGTGTCTGTGTGTGTGTGTGTGTGTGTGTGTGTGTGTGTGTGTGTGTGTGGGAGGAGGGGGGGGGTGGAGGGGTGACCGGTCATTTGTTTAATGAGATATTATTGTTGTGATCTGTTACAATGTCACCATTAATATATTTATGAGGTGGTATTTATGCGTTAGAAATACGAATGGATATTTGGTGTAGACCACTACTAATTAATTAAGATAAATTAGCCCCAGTGCAATGCAATGGTCCAGTTGATTTGCCGCCCCGCTTGCGCAGAAGACATGTAATTACTGAAATTATGTCAAATAAGAACTATTATTCTGGACCATTTTTCTCTTCAGTAGCTGTAGTACAAACAGTGTTGAAAGAAAATGAAAGAAAAAATTAAGTAATCGATGGATGAGTTATGAATGACTGACTGACTGAATGAATGAACAAAAAACAAGGTGATGGATAAATAAATTAATAAATAAAGTGTATAATCCTGCAATGGGTTGTGCCCCTTTCTGGGTGATTGTTCGTCTTACGCCTGTTGTTTCCTGGATAGACTCCAGACCCCGATGAACGTGCATAGAGTGGTAGAGAAAGTAAATAAATTAAAAATACATGTTAATTAAACACAAGCATTATATACAGTATGTGTTTACTTGTGTGGATGATATTTGAAGTGTATTGTTTAATTTGTATGAATTTCTTCAATATTTCTTCAACATTACCCAGGAATACTGGGCACAGTCCTATGGGCGCGTATCTGTAGCCAGTATGACCAGTAGTATTCTGGTCAGTGGCTAAGTCTCTGTATATTACGATTAATGTAAAGATCCACATATCAGCGCAAAGGGAGTAAGGCAGGATTTTAAAGGCCGTCACGTAATTCTCCGACTCAGAACCACAGAACTGCATGTTCAGGGAGGTTTGGATGACTGGGGGGGGGGGGGGGGCACATTGTTCACGGGAAAGTGGACCAGCTGTCCAACACAGGAATTTCCCTGCACAGAACTGGGCTGCGAGGGAGTCACACAAACAGACCAGTAGCAAGTGGGATGAGCCGTTCGTTCCGTGGCCGTGAAGCGAAAGCCCCCCAGCTGGGGCCCCCTATCGTGATGGGAAAGGGAAGAGGGGTTACCCCACTTGTCTCCTCAAAATCAAACAGAGACGGCAGGATGCGGCCACATTTGAGCGGGGGGGTCGGGGGTGGGATGGACAGCCAATGGTAGCCGAGGCAGGAGGTGCATCCTGTCAAGAAGTCAAGTCTACTGTCAGGCGCAGAGTGAGTCCACATGGTGGTAGGGATGGAGGACATTTCCCATGTGCTTCTGGGAGACCCTCTAAGCCATCCATCTCCAGGCTAATTCACTCATCAGGGATCTTCACTCAGTGGACGTGAGGAACTGGCTCGACACCCAGAGAAGTACATTTCCGGGAAGGCTGCGCGTGAACACATGTTGGCAGGCCGCCTTTCACGGACGCGATGTCCGCCTCTAATCGCGCCCAGTCCACCTGCAGCTTTCAACGCGGAAATAAAAAGTCGTGATTCCATAAATCGAAATATAATTGCATTTTCCCTCAGATCTTGTATTCAATCTAGCTTAATTTATCTAAGCAGAAGGAAGAAAGATCGAATCTTTCACGAAATACAACCTGTCGTTAACCATAATTGATTCCATTTCATTATAGAGCAAGTGTGCAAGTTACAACCGCTCCAGAAACTTATCGATCATTTGTTCTGTTCTGCGGATAAAATGGAGGAAAAAACGTTTTACAAACGTTTTGTAAAATATTCTTTTTTTCTTTAATTTATAAATGTTACATTCGGGTCCTTTCCAAATGTTATTATGCTGGTAACTATAAAATATAATCAAATAATAAAAAGTCACCAAAAACAAATCTAAAACAAAAGGTCTTGGGCATCGTTAGGTCCGATCACTCGAGGCTATGGCACCGAGGATTTTAAGCCGAGCCCTGAGTATTTTAGCCCCGATGCCAGTTATCTTCCTTCAGAAAAAAGGTCAAGCCTCAGGCAAACTTGACTTAGCCCCTGGTCTTTTCAACAGCTTGAAACGCCCCTGCAAAAGACCATAAAGAAAGAGACACCATATTGCTTACACCTTATTGTAACAGACAGATAATGCCTGTTCCCTACTATCATAGCAGACTCGTGCGCTCTCTCCGCTCGCTGTTTACCAGCTTATTTAACCTCAGGAGGGTTATAGGCGCGTGGCTGTCTCATGGACATAAACGGAGCAACATGGATGTTCTGAGATCTGCTGAACCGCGGTGTTACAGCGCGTTCCCGAGCAGACAGGGCACGTGCCATAGTTAATGTCAATTATCCATTTATTCCTTGTTTGCAGATTATTGGCGGTCTTCGCCTACTCCTGTCAATTAGGCAGTTTGGGGCATATTGACACCTGGCATGGGGAAAAAATAAATATCACGAATGTATTTCAGTTACCCTTCTATATTAGATTATATAATTCTTTAAAAGAGGTGCACTTTGCTCTGATTAAAAACATAGTCGCTATTTTGCTTGATTTGCTTGAGTACAGAACACACTTATTACACCGTGTTGGAATTGTCCTGGTGGACAAAATGAGGTAGACCTGCATAAATCAATATCGTATCAGTAATGCTTCTTACAGTTTGAAACACGTGTAGTAACGCAGTTTTTGGATGAAATGTTTATTTAAATAATTCAATTTTGCATATGAAGTACATTGCGTGATGTTTCGTGTTAAAATAAGAAAAAATAGGACGTGTGACAAACAGTTAGACCACGCATATTTAGTCAATTTGACTGACGGATTTAATCTTGTAACACTTTTCCTATATAGCCATTCAACTCTTTGTTGAGTTTTTCGTTTTAAATGGTTGTCTTAGAGATTAGCAATCTCCTCCCCCACCCTCCTCTTAAAAAAATGATTTGCAATTTGAAAGGCTCAATCTTATTTGCGTTCTTTACTTGCCGCATCCATTATGTCGGAAACTAAATATAGTTAGCGTCCAATCTACTTTGAACAGCAAATGCAACTAAAACCAAACTGTCATGGTATACTCGATACATTTTGACACTGACAACTCGACTCAGACAACTTATGAGGGAAGGGTTGAGTTGGCCTGGTTCTTCGTGCAAGTGCCCCCGGCTCTCAGACTTGTCTCCACGCGCTTGCCCGTGGCGATCCTCTGTTAACGCGTTAAGAGTCGCGGGCTAGTTGATGGACCTGGCGCCAGGGAGGACCGGCCAGGTAGACGCGGGAAAGGCGATACTTCCAGAGGATGGGGAGCTGGATGGAAGACAAACAAAGACAGAAAGAGTCTGGCCATGACTATTGCCTAATTATTCTGGCGAATTTAGAATAACATTAAATATCTATCTATCTATTTATCTATCTATCTATCACTTTAAATTTGCACTAGATTTTGTACAATCGATACGTTATGAATGAGGGAGAAAACGCAGATTTTATACGTTTAATGGAACACTTAGGCCTCCATAGAGACGTCGGGTAGTTTACTAACTTTTAATGGATATAACTTAGACAAATGTATCGGGTCGTATAGGGAAGTACAGAAATATATAACGGTGTAAAAGGTAAACAGCAGTTGCTGCTTGATTTGCCTTGTTTCACGCGATATGCTGCATCGGTGGGCCTGCACCTGGAGCATTTCTTCCTTAATGATCTACTAGGTGCTGAAAAAAATGCCCAGAAAATACCTCTATTTTTCCTGTACCAGGGAGTACACGTCACACAAAATGTCGCAGGGCGTTTCATTAAAGTTTAATATGGGTCAACTGGGCAGCACGAATCCCTGGATCCCATATCAAATATTAATACTTTAACGCTTCTGTTAAATAATCACCCCCCTCAAGCTTTCAGTCAGGAAAGAAATCAATGATACATTGTATTATTTCCGTTTAATTGTAGAACACCATTATCTGTCATTTCCAGCGTAAGCAGTGGGCCTGTGTCTATTTTTCAGACACATAAAGATTTATAATTTGCACGCCAAATAAAATAAAATAATTTTCCTTGCAATAATTTAAATGTAAGCAATTAACATTTTGATGCCACCTTCTGTAATGTCTAGAGGATGAACAGTTATACTATGAAATGTTCATATCTGTTCATGACTATTTAGTTACTGCAGTAGATAGATAGATAGATAGATAGATAGATAGATAGATAGATAGAACATTTGTGCAGCGAATCATTTCCACGCAATTATCTGTAAGTTTCATTCTCTGAAAGCCCGTATTGTATGTATACCTTAGTGCGGATAATGGCGCTGTCGAAATATTATTTCTCCAGGACAAATTATCTGACAAGTAACTTAGCTAGAATCGACATTAATTTTCTTCATGCACAGATGTTCCCTCGGCTCATATTACCCATACCCACACGTAAAAGGCTCAAATGACTAAAAAAGTTCTGTAGACGAAACATCGCTGCGCAGTGGTCCTTTTCTGCAAGAGTATACCCTGTCTGAAGAATAGCTTAAGTTTTTGAAACTTTTAGGGGTACTTTAGTTTTGCATTGATTACGCTGGTTATGTTTTAAACGAAAAATCCTTAACAATAACACCAAAGATATAGCGGCGTGTTGCGCTTATTATATTCTATGCAATGGAATTAAAAGAGCTAGTGAAAACAAGTATTACAGGTTTTCAGCATCTATTAATAAATTGATGAATGAATAGAAATAACAAATATTTCCATCCAGTTTAATGGCCTATCTACTGATGATTGAATTTGCTTAATTTCTTTTTTTCTGTCATTGTCAGCATACACTTCTGCGCTTGATTTTAACAAAATCCATGTCCTAGGCTTACATAAACCATAGCTATTCAGATTAGACACCAAGAACAATCCATCTAATTACGAATCTTTGTACCGATTGATTAGCCATCTTGGTCTTATTTTCGCTATTGGAAAGGCAAAATGAAATGATTTGTTTTTGAAACATTTAGTGTTTTTCAATGAAAAATTTATGCGGAACTTAAGCGATAATGTGAAGAAATATTGCGTCTGGATTGATTTAAAGTCAAGAGGGAGAAAATAAAAATCAACATATTCAATCGATGCAACACAGTTATTAATGGCTATATTACGTTCAGGCTTTTTCTAGTGTCAAAAGTATCTAGTTTTATACTTAATTGAAATTTCTGTAGGCCGACTTTAAATTCCTATCTGTAAACGATGTTGCAACATTTGCACTGTATGATGAAAATACAGTAGCTATATTATTATTATTATTATTATTATTATTATTATTATTATTATTATTATTATTGTTGTTGTTGTTGTTATTTTTATTGTTATATTTTACAGTTACTATTGTTCTATTCTCGGCTCACAGCTTGTGTGTATTCATTGTTAACCATACAATTGTATCTATGCCAGTGCAGAAGCCTGATCGCTATACGTGACTCTTATTTTCAGCTTTTCAGTGATATTTGCCTGGAGGATCTCGAAACAGCGGCATTAGTATCCTTAAGGTTAAACAAGGATCCGAGGTTAAACAACGCTCCTGCATTGGCCTTAGTAAAACGAACGAAAAATGTGCGTAATTAGAAAGTGTCACAGTTGTTCAAATATGTCTCACTAATGTAAAGGAAGGCAATGTGGCGGCTGGATTGAATGGGGGCCATAATCTCGTTCAGCCTCTTTGGCATTTTGATTGATGCTCGCGCTGTTCCAGCGGGCAGGCTCCACGAAGTAAGGAAAAAAAGAAGGGAAGAAAGAAAAAAATAGACCATCGACTTCAGTTAAGCCTTACTCACACACATACACTCACACCTATTTGAGAACAACTGATGTGAGACGACGTCTTGAAGTTCAGAGAATTCGGGCTGCGAGAAGGATCTGCGTGTTTTGCGGAGGGTCGAGGACACGATGGATCACATCGGAGTTCATCTCCACCACCCGCACGTAGAGCCCATAAGTTTTGGGATCGATCAGATTTTGAACAATGTTGATCAGGGGAGCTGCATGATTTCCAATTCCAGGCTACAGGATTCGGATTATGGTTTAGGCTGCGTTGTCAGCACTGCCTACAGCACGATGACTGGCAACTACAACGCCAATAATTCCGGAGGTTACGGCGGCAGCGCCTGCAGCGTTACGTCCCTGAACGGCTCTTACAACGTGAGCACCGGCATGAATGTCAACGGAAATAATCTGGGCACGGCTGGCGTGATTCGCGTGCCTGCCCATCGACCGCTGAGTGGGGTTCAGTCAATACCCACCAGCATGAGTACAGTGCCCGGCGTGGGCAGCATGAATGCCATCAACAATCTCACGGGATTAACCTTCCCTTGGATGGAGAGCAACAGAAGATATACAAAAGACAGGTTTACAGGTAACTGGGCTAGTTTGAGACCAGTGTTTCTGCTTGCAATGGCCACAAATCACAAATAGGCACATTTACGTAATTCGGGCACAACAGCTACACAGTTACCAATTTCTAAAGGTGTTCTCGAGCTCCTGTCTTATAATAAATATCAGTGCACAATTTAACCGTCAAGGAATTTGAGAATAGAGCTGTTCGTTCTCAATAGGTAAAAAATGAAATGAACTGATAGTTTGACTAGATTATCCATAGTTAGTCATTAGATACAATATCTTAATTAATTATTTGATAATTTGTTTGGTATTTAGTCATTATCTGGCATGGTCTCAGAATTAATCCAAGGACAGTGAGATAAATATTAACATGTAAAAATGTATAAATAAATTGCTGAAATGTGAAGTATACTTGAAAATGCAGAAAGAAAAGTACTTGACATACGTGACAGTAAAATAATTTTGGATTTAGTCATTATTTGGCATGGTCCCAGAATTAATCCAAGGATAGTGAGATAAATATAAAAATTTATAAATAAATTGCTGAAATGTAAAGTGTACTTGAAAATGCAATAAGTAAAGTACTTGATATATCTGACACAGTAAAAAATTATTACCAGTTACTCATCATTACAGGAATCGAATACTAATGGTGAATATAGTAGGTGTAATAAATACAGCTGATGTAACTATTTTAATGAATGATGTTTTTATATTCCAGCAAAGTATTTTGTTTGTTATCTATTTCTCAATTAGAAATGTTGGTGTTGTTCTATATGGAATGGTTAATATTTCTGTGTGATTACATCAAACATTTACATTTGGCACACAAACCAAAAAATGCTATTCTAAAATGATGCATTAATCTGATTGAGAAATTCATCACAAATAAATTAAATGCTACACTGGTATCTATAAATGATCCTTACCCCAGTATGTAAATTTCAGGATATCTAGTCTATAATTAATAAATGGGCCTTGCTAATTATTACCAGATTTTATGAAGTTCTGATATTTTAATAGCAATTCCTTAGCTGTCCTCACAATCATTGTTTAATTAACACATTCTCAACACTGGATATTACATTGGATTAATTGAATTACTCCTTAAATTTTCCTATTTTTTTTTAAAAACAAGCACGCAAACACACACACACACACACACACACACACACACACATATATATATATACATATATATATATTCCTATATAAACAGAGACTTGGCTTTTCTGCTGTGATCTCACATTTTCTCGATAAATACTCGATAAATATTTAAATTCACTCCAACATCATCATAATAATTGAAGCCACAGTTATTTGCTTATTCGAGTATTTTACTGTAGGCCTATTATCCTCCTGAGACCCAAGGAAAAAAATGTCCTTCAATTTTAGGATATTTGTCTTTGGGGGAAATAAGACATCTTACAATTTAGATTTATTTTTATTTTTAATTTGACTGCATGTCCTCTTTAGTGTACAACAGGAGTAAATACGTTTCCTTACACCAGTGAAAAGACAAAATGTCCACTACAATGGGCATAAACGAATGGGAGGGGTCTCAGGCGGTTGTTTTTGCAATTACACATGCCCGTTCACATCTAGGCCTCATTCTTCATTTGTTTCCCCGATCATTTGTCCACCGGCAGGCCTGCGGCGGATGGTTTCGATCCGCCGGAGGAGGCTGCTTATCCTGCTGACCCGCAAATGCTTCGCTGCCCTCTCGCTGATCTCTGCCGCTTGCTTTTGCCCTGTCTGTCTCCCAATCCAGTGGCGCTCTCACCCTTCAATGTAACACGCCGTATAGGTCACCCGTACCAGAACCGGACCCCGCCGAAGAAGAAAAAGCCTCGGACCTCCTTCACACGACTGCAGATCTGCGAGCTGGAGAAGCGCTTTCACCGGCAGAAGTACCTGGCGTCAGCCGAGAGGGCGGCCCTTGCAAAAGCACTTAAAATGACTGATGCTCAAGTCAAAACATGGTTCCAGAACAGAAGGACAAAATGGAGGTGAGAATATAAGTATTTAAACTAAGCTTGTATTTAGGCTTTTATTGTCAAAATATGGGCGTGTTTCAGTCATTTAATATGTTGGCGGGTTTGTAAAAAGAATGGATCATAAAGGGATTTTTTATATTTCAAAATTTAAGAAAGAAATTCCCACATATCAGTTTTAACCAATTATAATAATTATTAATTGTTCTATGCAGACTGTCAAAGAGTTTTAAATTAAGAAATTGCATAATGGAACGTATTATGGGAAGTGGAGGTTATGAAAGCTGGCAGTAAAGAGCGCAAATATGATACCGTTACGACTTATTTTCAGATTAAGAAGGTCTATTATAGTAACAGCGAGGAATTATTATTGTTATTTGGCGATGGTTTTATGGGGAAAAATTAGAATTTTATATAATATAGAAACCAATAGAGGTATCATGGTTTCATATACTGCAAATCATCCGAAAATAGGGCTGAATTTTTATATTCAGGCATTTAGAATATAAATAAAATTTTAATGCAGGCATGACAAGAATCATAATAATGTACCAATATAATATTATATGCTTGTACGTGTATAATTATGTAAAGTGATGATCCTTGAAATATAATTGATATAGAAAAATACTGATATTTATGTTATTTACTATAATAGATAGAAAAAGCCGACCCGAGTTAAATTAGGATACTTTGCATAATATTACACCTGATGATAAAAAGAAAAAATTGAACGTATTTTCGACTATTTCTACACATTTACTTTGATACTTTATATAAAAGCATATTATTTTAAAAAAGATACAACGACCACTGAACAGTGACGTATTTTCCTTGCTGTGATTTAGTTCTGTGCATCTCTGTGTTTGCTCTATTAGACGGCAGACAGCAGAGGAGCGCGAGGCCGAGAGACAACAGGCCAATCGGATTCTTATGCAGCTACAGCAAGAAGCTTTTCAAAAAACACTGAACCAGCCGGTCACCCCGGACCCGATCTGCCTGCACAACACCTCGCTATTCGCTCTTCAGAATCTTCAGCCTTGGACTGAAGACACCAGTAAAATCAGCACTGTGTCTAACTGTGAATAATGGAACTGAAAAGCAAACGCTTATTTGTGACTTTGTAGCGCAAAACAAAAGAAAAAAAAACATGCGGGGGAGAAAAGGATCAGACCAGCGATTTCGTACAAGATACACAGCGTATCAAACTGTACCTTAAAATCTGGTGTCAGAAACATTAGAAGACTTATCGGGCTATTATGCAAACTACCAGTCACCAGGATAACGAAATTTCCTGGTACAGCTAACAATTATTATGAATTTATACAGCATCTTCATATACCTATAATCGAAGTTACTTAATCGTAATGTGGAAGTGTGTTGTGGACATCGCTTACTGACCGTTTCACGCACGCATATTTTCATATTTGCTAGTACTTATATTTAAGTCACGGATGTGTATAATTTAGTATTGTAACAAAATAAAAGCACATTTTAAATAGGCATAACGCATAAAATATGGTTTTAATCCACGTTTGTATCCGTTCTAAGAAGTAGACTATGCATAGATATCAATCTCTCTGTCCACGTCGATTGCTTTTTGGTAAACCCTATTGCTGATAACCGGACCTAAAGAAATTTTAAAATGGCATAGGTCTGTAAAAGGACATTGATATCTTTCTTTTTTAAGTTTTATAATGTATTAAGTTTTTGATCTATGTAAAAGTGAAATGTGATCCAAATTACGTCTACAAACAGTTTCTACTAATTTTAAATGATATTTTATTCTTTCTAAAAAAATTTTCTTTGCCGGAAGGACTCTTTTATAAACGGAACTCTCCATGCATACGTCAGTTGCCCAAAATTAATTTCAGCACTTTTTTCAGCACAAAAGCAAGTTTTCACAAAAACGTGTGTTCCGCGTTTATAAAACAAACTGAAGTAAGCATATAGGTGCATATATATCTTTTACAATAGTGTGCATAAACATTATTGTAAAACGCAGGATAGGCCTACATAGATACGGTTTGTATGATTTTTTTGCTGGACTCATTTTAAGCATTCAAAGGATGGCATTTGCGACCTAGCTATGACCCAGTCTTTTCCACATAGACTCACACAAATGGGGTGAACAGTGGTGTTTAACCCCAGGGGAACCAGAGACTGCATTTTTTAACTTGGATAACATAGACCTACTGTTGCATTTTATCATCCATTTAAACTTCTGCCATTACGTGTCTCCACCCTAAATATCTTTTGGTAACAGCCTGTTTCACAGATGCTTAACAGGATTAACTGAGCAAAACATGATGTTGTGAGAACAGAAGCAAACACTGAAAAGATTGCAAAGAATCAGGACATTGTTTACTTTTTCCTTCCAGGCAAAACTGTTACTTTTCCCTGAATTGACTGATAAACAGTTCAGTATATAAGCTCTACCAGTCATTGATTTTATTTTTATTTATAACATGTTGAAAAATAAAATCAGACAAAAAATTAAAATCTATCAAGGGAAACTGTTACATTTCATTAATTGATTGGACACATTTATCCAAAGTTGCTTATTAACTTATGTAAGCTTTCTCAGATTTGAACCCATGTCTTTTTTGTTATCAAGGCAGTGGCAAATTTGTTGAGCCAAGTGGACAAGCAACATTAGGCTTCTGGCTGCCTGATCATTTGAGTTAAAGGCAACAATAGTTTTTAAACACTCGTTTACAAATTCCTGCTTGAAAGTAATTGGAAATGCCATGTGTGTTATAAAAAAGTAATAATATACATGTTAAGGCCATAAAGCAATGAACATGACAATGTTGTATGATAGGCTATGGTTTATCTATTCTCTTTATTAACTACATCTAGGGAGGGAGACTGTTGTAATGAAAACGTTTGGAGATGTAAAGTTAAGAATATTGTGAATTACCCACATTGAATGGTATAACGGAGAGAGATATATAATACTGTAAGTCAATTACACATCTGTTTAGTTATTAAAATGTGCACAAAAATCCATATTGCATTCACATATTTGCCTGTGAGTGCATGTACTGTACTGTGAACCATTTTCATTAAGCGGCAAGGCACGTACATGTCTGTGCATTTCTACAAGATTATTTAATGTTTATGTGATACAAATATGTGTTTCCAGTATCTATCTCAGGTCACCCTGTCCAGTATCTATTACCTTTTAGTTTACACATCCTACATAGCCTGCATCCTGCATCTCTTGTTTAAAGTTGAACGTTAGTCTTCCAGCAGCATCATATAAGCTGAAAACTGACATAATTTCATATCTCATAATAATTTCATTTTAAAGACTGAAGAACAGTAACTGTAGGCCTGTGTTTTGCACAAGGGCTCATACTGTTTATTGAAGGAAAAGATGATGTCAGGAAATATGCAAAACCTTAAAGAGAACCTGGTTAATCAGCTGTTTTGTAAGATGCTGAACACCTCTTCAGTTGTTTCTGTAATTAAACAGCACCCCCCCCCCCCC
>JAODJW010000062.1:8084456-8121740 GCA_026777045.1 Hyperopisus bebe | reverse complement strand
GCCCGTTGCTTCCGGGATAGGCTCCGGACCCCCCGCGACCCAATAGGATAAGGCGGGTTGGAAAATGGATGGATGGATATTATAACCCTATTTACCTCTGTGTCCACATGCCATGGCAATATATGGGCCACATCACAGTCCAGTAGCCAAAACATCCAAAAGAGTGACCCACAAGGATGGAACCACGTTCATAGTGACCAAATGGGGTCAGTCAGTTATAGGTAAGCGTGTGTATCAGGTAGGCAGTAATGAAAAATCCTTTATTTGCCATTCACGCAAGGATGAGTACAGGTACACTGAATTTCTTCTCTTTGCCCATCCCTTCTTGCTCTCCGTGGCTTGGGGTTTACAGTGCAGGGTCACTCAATGCGCAGTGTCCTTGGAGCTGGACGTTCAGGGCCTTGCTCAAAATCCCACGGACATGTGACTGTATCAGTCAATGGCAGACAAACTGTGGACTGTGAAAAAATTCACTAATCAAAGTGGTCAATATGAACCTGGTTAGACCTGCTTATATGGTCAAGTTTTTTTTTTATGATTATTCATTCCTATAAATAAAAAGGCACAGAATGATATCGGTAGATTTCGGGGTGGGTGACGTCATCTGAATTACTGTTAACGAGTAACAAAATGCTACCATTTCCCTATATACACGCTACTACGCTGTAGAGAGAAATTCAATGGAATCCCGAATCGCTAACTGCAGACTTTCTTTACCTCGTACAGTGGTATGACATAGGACAGATGCACTTGTTTTTACTAGACCACAGAATAATTAAAACCTTAGTAAAAACAACAAAACAAATACAAACGACTTCTTTTTGTAAGCTGCATTGGGTCATTATAGTTAACTAGGCCTACATAAAATATCCTGACCCTGACGATATATTTTGGAAGGGGTGGTTTATAAGATCGGGCTGAGAGAAAATATTTCTGCGAATATAGCGCCATGTCGAAAAGACGGAACAAAATAGACAAGTGCATGAGTACTGTTTTCGCATAGAGAGGAGGGTTACATTTCTTTTAAAGAAGCGTCTATGGGATCGGGTTCGCTGTTCCTACCTTATTATACGGGAGTAAAAGCAGAAGTCAGTATCAATAGAGTAGTCACGTTATTGGTGTAATGTCTACCATCTGATTCAAGAACGCATAACAGTGGCGCGGAAATACATCTCATTCTCCTCTGACTTTTGTATTTTAAATGTAAAAAACTTGCAGCCTTGTTCTCCTTCACGTGTATTTAAATAATGAGTTTATGTATATATCGTTTTTTGCATTATATTGGCTGCGTCGACTAACAAGAAGTGCAGCCGGTGTATATAAAAAGAACACTATACTTGTACTTCCTGGAGGTATATTCGTTCAAAATACAAGTATGATCACAGTCCCTATATAAAAGTATTATTCCAAAGCTATGTTTATCGCTTAGTAAAATAGTTTATATGCAACTTATATCATATACACAGTACCCCTATTTTTGTGAATTAAAAAAATTATTACCAGTTTTCCACATTCGCTTCGTTTTATGTGTCATTGAGATATTGAATACAGAAAAGACTTTTATTTTGAATATATCTGACCGCCTTGAGTTTTCCCTGATGACGTCTTGCATTCGGCCATATGTCGCCATCTCCTGGACACACAGAGGACACACTACTTGTTATTATTAATTAGAGTGATCACACCTGGGATATATAGTTCACCTAAAATTGCGTATATATTATTTGAGGGACATCGTCATAACTATATAATTTTTATTGTTACAAAATTCACTCAATTTTCAAAAAGATACGGTATATATATTTCTGATTATATATAACAGAAAATATTATTTTGCCCATGCTGGTTTTTCCTGAGTATGAATATCAACATTCGACATGTTTTAGACAACATGATTCCACATTTTATTTCCATAATAATTCAAGCCAGATGTTTCGTAACAGGAACATTACTATGTTCATTTTTTATTCCCCACACACTGCGGAGAATAGAGAGTGTGTTGGAGTTTGTACACCACATTTTTTTTTTTCAAGCAAAAAAAGCCACGAATCCACACGCGCTTATCAAATGTGAACGGTGCTTTTTACTCTTGTCGGAATAAATATTTCACTCATGACTTCATTGGCCAGATCGGTAAAAGAAAAGTGTTATTCCATTAGTCATTCATTGTAGAATTACACCAATTTTTCGTCAGCTGGGAGGGGGGGAGGCACGGGAGGAAATGTAACCTATTTTGAGTTACTGTCACAAACCGAGCAGATCGCGGAAGTTAGAGGGATCATCAGCTAATACAGGTGACACAGAGAGAGGGGGAAAAGGGAGGCGATCCATTTCCAGACGAGTATGTGTGTCTGTGATAGAGAGGCATCGGGGCTGAAGTATCCGTCTTTCTGACACCGGCGGCGGCGGCAGCATCACTGCCGCGCCGGGGAGAAGAGTACGCTATCGGTGCCGCACGGGATCCGCCTTGCCTTTCACGGCAGTTCACTGACAGCCGCCGAAGCAAAGAGCCATCGGGTCTGTGTGATGTGTTGATGCATAGACCGTGGGTTTGGAGAGGAGACAAAGTCGGGAGGTGGGTTGGGTGAAGGTGGGCATGGATGCGAAAGGAGAAGGAAAAAAAACGATTGCATGCTGAAATTCAGTAGTGCGTCTGCGAAACAATGAAAATATTTCAAGACTTGCTGTCGGTGTGCTGTGCCGTAAATATCGGGCAACGACCCTTGCATTTTTGTCAATAACACGAGTCAAGGAGGGGTGAAACATGTCTGCTTCCGTGGGGTCCCGCACCGGATCCAACGCACCTACGGCGCTACCTTCATCGCCTGATATACCGGACCTCAGTCATCTCACAGAGGAGGAGAGGAATATCATTATGGCTGTAATACTTCGTCAGAAGAAAGAAGAGGCTATGGTAAAGTAAGAGAATACCCATTCCTCAAACCCTTACTCTCCTAGTGATCTTCTAGTCCGGTCTATCCACAGACTAAGTAAGATCAGTCAACTTCTGGACTGTATTTTGCATGTACTCACAGACACCACGGTGCTGGCCACTACTGACAGCGCGTGCGGTGGTACATTTATTAAAAATGCTTACCATTGCTCGTAGGCCTGCATGTTACTTCAGCATGTCGATATTAAAAGATTGCAGCAGCTTTTGCATCAAATCCCCTGCGACGACACAAACGACACGTGTTCGGCTCTTTTCAAGTTGCAGGGTGGCACACGGATGACAAACCTGTACGTGTGTGTGTATGTGTGTGTGTGTGTGTTTCGCCGTGTGTCCCGTCCGATTCGCAGGCGCGAGGCTCACATTGACGCGAGAAGCGTGTCCCTGCTTGGGAAGAAACGACCGGAGCAGGATGACAGCGGGTAACTGCGCACAGCCTCTCACCTCCCTCTATCCCTCCATCCTTTGGGTCCCTTAAAATAGAAAAAAAATCTCTCGTCGAAAGCCAGCTTTTATTTTTGTATTCCTTCAGCAACAAGTGCCAAGAGACATGCAGCAGGTGGTGTCGTTGTTAAGGAAATGTGCTTGTAACCTTTAGACAGAAACCTTGGATCTCAGGAGCAGGACGGCCGCTGTACGGTTCATTTATTTAACACCTTTCGTAATCTCTTATCCGGTGCATTGATGAGGTGTGGTCCGGTCGGCCAGGGGGGTTACGCAGTCACATACAATGGGCAAATAAGAGACACCAGTTCACCGACGCTGCACGTCTTTGAACCATGGGAGGGAACTGGAGTTTCTAGAGGATATCCAGGCAAACACTGGAAGCACGTGGAAAGTCTACACAAGGCATAAGTAGTGCCTGTTGTATAACTGAGTGCAGTAATTAGCCCAGGTATTCAGCTAAGTACAGGGCTGCAGATGGTGGCTGGAGGGGGGAACAGGGGGGACACCCCCACAGTTTTATGCCTCATCAAGCACGCCTAGGTACGTTTAAAGGTTGAGACCTTTTGCTCATTGTTTGGTCCCCCCCCACTTCAAAAATCTCTCCTGCACCCCTGGCTAAGTAAATGATTGTAATTGTAAGATATGGCCTTTTATATATGTCACTGTCTGCTGAACAGATAAATAATGTAAGGAATATAGTTGTGACTGTAATACCAGAATGGTCCCATTTCCCCTAAGAAAAGTTGTAGAGATGGTCTTAGGATTACATAGGAGATACAGCAGACAACATTCACTGGCCATGTGATGGAGCTGTGGGCGTGGCTTGGGGGCGTGGCTTAGTGAGAATGGTTTAGTGCTTAGAGCTACTTAAGAGCTGCATCCTAAAACCATTATTTGGCACCCTCCCTCGCACCCTCCCTCGTTGCCTTTTCTTTAGCCCGGAGGTTTTTCAAAATTCCTGTAGTTGAAGTGCTGTCCCAATACCATAGGGAACGAGTCACCCTTTGCCAGGGATGTGTTAAAAGTCTGGTTGAGATTATCATTTGCAGAAGAGAAATTCACCTTTGGTGACACCCATGCATGAACTGGCATAAAAGCTTCTACTTCATTGATAACTTCATGCATACAGGCAAAGCATGGAAAGTCATCGAGGACACAAGTGTGTCTCAATACCACTTTTTGTCCATGCTACCTTCCTCACTCACTCACTCATTCCTTCCCTCCTCATCTTCATGAACTTTCCACTTTAGACAGCATGTCATCGAGGGAGGGAGTGAGGGAGCCATCAAAAACAGTTTCGTAGTGTAGCTCCAAGACACTGAGGAAACCAGGAGACAGGAAGGCTCCTCCCTTCAAGAAAGGTGCTATGAGGTGTGATTTGATAGCAGTCAGAGCCAACCTGTGGCACAGAGAGGAAGTATGAGGGTGAGGCTACAGGCTGAAGGAATGGCCATGGGGTTAGGGTGTGGCCATTTATTGAGGGTGTGGCCATTGGGTGAGGGTGTGGCCATGAGCTGAGGGTGTGGCCATTGGGTGAGGATGTGGCCATGAGCTGAGGGTGTGGCCATTGGGTGAGGGTGTGGCCATGGGCTGAGGGTGTGGCCAGGAGCTGAAGGTGTGGCCATGAGGTGAGCATGTGGCCATGTGCTGTGGGTGTGGCCACGGGCTGAGGGTGTGGCTATTAGCTGAAGGTGTGGCCATGAGGTGAGCATGTGACCACGTGCTGTGGGTGTGGCCATGAGCTGGGGGTGTGGCTACCCTGCGTGATCTTCCCCCTTAGCCATGCAGTCAGAGTGCATCAGTGCTGTGTCTCTAACATTAATCTCACAGAGGGATAAAGACCAGAAGTGGTTTTAATGGCTTTGCCTCTAGCATTAGCACTGGAATATGCATAGCGTGAATAGTGTATTACTCCCCTAATATGCTGGCTCCTCCCACTCCTAGTGTAACCAATCGCCCCTCTTGCCATAGCCCCACCCACTCTGGGCTGCAGCTTCAAAACCCGTTAACCCTTGTTCTTCCCACCCCTGGAATGCTGCTGTGACAATTCCGGCTGCTCCAGCTCTCCACATATCTGGGCAGCAGGTGTTCCAGGAAATTTATTTCAGACTGACCTGGGATAGCTTCCTGTTTAAGTCAAGAGGGCTATATTCTCATGGCATCCATATACAGGTACGCAGTGGCACCAGATAACCCTCCCCCAGGAGCAAAATGAGGCATTCACAGTCATTTTAAAGGGTGTTAGAACACAGGAAAGTGAAGATAAAGGGCACTGGACTCAACTGTATATACTTAGTGGCTGAATATAGACAAATATTCCAGCAACATATAGAGAATAATTAGCGTGAGGAGATATATAATAAATAAATAGACAGTAAATAGATAAATATGAAAGTGACCGGTGCCGGGGGGGGTGTTTTTATGCATGGATTTATGCTCTGATTGTCACACTGCAATATTGCACTGGGGTTCTCAGGACTTGGAACATGGGGACATGATTCAATGCAGCTGGCTGCACTGGAAACAGTGGGCAGCGTCATTGTATAGTGACTCCAGTTACTGGTCATAAACTGATTCTTTCCCAATGCAGCTTGCCTGCCAGTGAAGGTAGAGCTCGCTTCTTTGTGAAAAGTCTCAAAAAAGATGAAGTTCCTATGAAAAGCCCTCGGGGGTGTGATTTGTCAGACTGGCTATTGACCAGATGCGTCCCCCCAGCCCACGGTCTATAGATAGACATGCACACACGCACACTGCCCCCTAGCTGTGGGACTTGTGTCTGCATGGTTGATGCTGGGCCAATATAGCTGTGCCTGCAGGACATGTTGAGGTAGGCAGGTAGCTTCATTAGGGCCCCTGCCAAGACAAAAATGGCATAAGGTTAGCCTCGGCAAAAATAAGATCAGGGCCCCGCAACTGCAGTGCCCAGCCGGGCCAAGGGCATCTGTCGCCACCGGCGACCGGATACCGAAGAGTTTGGCCACGGTACGCCGACGCCATTCTGATCATCGCGCAGAGTGTGTGGGGGTGGAGTGACACAGGCAGGAAAGCACAGCGGGGCTCTCACTCTGTGCTGCAATGTGCCCTATGGGGTGCCGGGGAAGGGGACAGTGGGGTTGCTGGGGGTGGAGACGGGGGGGGAGGGGGGGGGCGGAGCATCGGAGGTGTCGGTCGGCTGTCTGGTCGGCCGTTTAGAGTTATTTAACAGGACTCGGAGCCGGGAGGCAGCTGGCGGATCCGAACATGGAGTGCGTGGCGAGCATTTGGTACGTAGTGGGTGGATGGGGGCGGGGCATCCGCACGTGGGTGTTTTTTTGTCGGAGGGGCCTGGGAGCGGTACTGTAAGAGTGGCGTCGCAGCCGAGTGAGGAGAGCAAGACACCAGGACGGATCAGGCAAGTGAAACTCGCACGTCAGAACGGCGGAGGGGGTCCGGGAGCTGAGGGTGCTTCTTCACAGGGACGGGTGCCTTTGATTCCGGGCTCGAACCCGGGTCTCACTTCTGCACCCCGATTGACTGTGAGGGATTCTCGCATGGGGTGTGTGCTTGTCTGTTTATTTTTTTTTGGGGGGGTGGGGGGGTATTGAGCCTGTGTCTACTAGCAAAAGTCCTGGAAAACAATAAAAACGAACAGGAGCGCCACCTTAAGTGGAGCCTTCCTGTGAGTCCAGTCCGGCTTCCCGCTCGCGCCAGGTGCCCCGTCGGACCATCTGCTAGGTGTCAGGTAGGTGACGCCGGAGCGCCGTGCCCGAGGTATCAGCCTGGTGGCATCAAAGGCGTCGTCGAGCTGTGAGCCGCTAATTGTGCCCCTTTTCTCAGCGAGCCGCGGGCCGCCGGGGAGGTAACCGTTAGGATTAGGATGCGGGCGGATGGTTGCAGGAAGTGCTGCCAGGAAACTCAGCTCCGTGTTTCTGTGTATATGACTGATCTGAGGGTCGCAGTACAGCCCACCTCAGTATCTAATAAACACAGCACATGCAACCTGTACCAAGGTACCAATATCCTTCTGAGAACCTGGGAATAAAAAGTTTAGCTGAATTTTTTTTTGTTGTTGCATAAATTAGGTGTTGCGGTGGCAAAAACACACTCCCACACACGTGTTGTCATCTTAAAGCTCTAACTGTCCTCTTTAAGGAACAACAGGACTTCTAAGAGTGGCATGTGTAGTGTGAGAGATATAAGGAAAAACAATGAGGCAAATGCAGAGGATAAAAATGAATTCTGGATCGCAGAAGGATATGTGATATTTAGTGCGTAAGTTAAACACAGCAGAAAGGCATTGGAGTTTGGGGTGTAATATATACATTCAGAGGCCACTTTATTAGGTATATCTACCTAGGACTGGGGTGGGGCCCACGGATTCGCTGCAAGGGTGGATGAGATGTGGAAGCCATTCTGCACAGTATTTTTACTTTGTACTTGTTAGCCTTCCTGTTAGCTTTAACGAGTCTGACCACTCGCCTCTGACCTCTGAATTTAATGAGGTGTTTCCAGCCTCAGAAGCGCCAGTGACTGGGTTTTTTTTTTTTTTTTTTTTTTTTTTTTTTTGTTCATCACACGATTTTCTGGAAACTCTCGACACCGTGGGGCGTGAAAATCCCAGGATGATGACTGTTTCTGAGCTGCTGGACCCACCACGTCTGGCGCCGACGATCACACCACGTTCAAAAGCACTTAGCTCACGCATCTAGGCCATTCTAAAGCTCAGACACAAAGCAAGGGAATCTCTTGATCCGGTGTCTGTGCTGTATGTATTTCAGTTGTAGTCACATGGTTCGAGGAGCAGGCTGTTAGTGTTAATGAGCAGGCACAGCTAAGAAACTGGCCACTGAGTGTAGATCCAGTGCAGACACACACTGTAGCTTGATATGTAATATACACGCAACACAGATGCGTTTCAGATAGTGTGTAACATATGCAGACAGACAGGTCACATGCAGCACTGCGCAAAAGTTCTTAAGCAGTCGAAGAAAATTACGCTTAAATGAATTTGATATTATGTTTGTCGAGGCGTATTAATGAATTCGTTAGTTGAGCTGGTGGTGAAATTTAACCAACGGTTGAGGTGCCCCTGAGGAGGGGTTTGGGAGCTGAGGTAGTTGCCATCTAGCCACCCAACAAGGCATCAGCAACTTTGTGGAGAAAAAAGAAGTTTCTTCGGTGTTGCTGCTAATTTTCACGAACAAATAAACACTTGCTACCTAGATAAATAGCTTTAAACATTTACTTCCACTGCCTAAGACTCTTGCCCGGCACTGTATCAATATTGTAGCTGTGCGCCGTATTTCCAGTGAGACACGCAGCGTAGCTTAGCATGTAGCATGCAGCACAGACGCACGCTGCAGCCTAGGGCGTGATGCGTAACCCCTTTGCTCTCGTCCTTTGCCGCAGGCGGCCGCAGCGGCCGGTCAGCAGCTCCGAGGAACCGCCGGAGCACATGGGGGACGGTGTAGAGCAGCGGGGGGAGCATCAAGCCCCCACCTGCTCCATCTGCTGCAAGACTAAGTTTGCCGAGGGTTGCGGACACACCTGCTCCTACTGCCGGACGAGGTTCTGCGCCCGATGCGGGGGCAGAGTCTCCCTGTGCCCCGACAACGTGAGCCCCCCCCTGCAGGACCCCCGTCCATCAGCCCCTCTGAACCCCCGTCTTGCAGTTTTCTGAATCTCCTATTGGTCTTTCGTCATCTGCTTGTTTCAATCAGTGATTCTCCAACCGGTCCATGGGGACAGTCCATGTCTTTTGCGAAAATGGGGGCTGTCTGGCAGGGAGCTGGGAGGGGGCAGCAACGCGGGCCGTCTGGGGGTCCCCAAGGGCCGGGCTGAGAAACACTGGCTTAGCTGACTGCTTCTGTCAGACGGGGCAACACAGCACCTCATGCATGGATACTCAGGGGTGGTGGAGGGGTCCCACAGCGAGGGGGGGGGGGCAAATATTTGTGAAATTTATGGGATCGTGTTATCAAACGCAATTGGTAAATTTTGCCTGCCCAGGGGGATGGGGCACAGTGGACCCCCTGCTTTAATGTGCCTAGGGGTCCCTCCACCCCCCCAGCCTCCTGCACTACTGGGAATACTCCCTAGTCCCGCCTCACATGGGTCACGGCTTTGGCGCCCTCTAGTGTTCATTCTGTTCATCTTGAATATCGCGAAAGAACTGAAAATGTAATCAGTCTTGGGTTTCATCTGACGGCCAGAGACCCGCAGACTCCAGTTATTATGGGATAGACAGATGGTTTGATTGAAGGCTCTGGAAAGGGCAGCAGGGCTGGGTGCAACCATTCATACAATCCTCCACTGGGGCGGCGCTCTGCACTGCAGCCTTGCACCCTAGATATGTTCCATGCAAACATCAGTAGAAACTACAAGACAGAGATGTCCAATAACCAATCAGCATGAAGCGTTCTTCGTTATAGCCACAATATATGGGGGGGTGGGTATGGGTTTATGAGGAATGCAGACTGGTTAGCCAGGTGGAGACCCCATAATTCACCCCCCCCTTCCTTTTGTGTCAGGAGGCTTTGTCCTAAAGGCACACGAGCTTTCACTTGGTGACGTCACTTTGGCAATGCTAGCAGAAATTAGTGTGACGGGGCTTTTATTCAGATGCAAGCGATTCTGGAACAAGATTATCTTCGGATTATCTTTCCCTTGCTGGACTGTACCAAACATCCAAGAGCCGTCTGTCCTCTGGGGGTGTGTTATAAGGTCACCGCACTAAGGCCTGTTTGATCTACTCCGCACCACTGGAAATCAACTTTCATTCTGAGCAAAGCCTGCCTACCTTTAATTACTTACTATTAGTGTTCTTTCGTGTGCAGGCTGTGTACGGGGTGAATTTAGCGTTTGGCTATGTGGCTATGAGAACCAGCATCACAGTGGCGCCCCGTTCGATGGGGAGATTGATGCCATGGGGCATCCCAGGAACCAGCTGGGATTTAGCCGGCATAATCCTTCCTGGGAATATTTACTGGGGTGCCTGACAGCTGTGGGTGGTGCATCTGATTTACTTCAGATTAGTTTGGATTTATGCCAGGCATCATCCAATCAGAGGAACTGTTTATTTTGTTTTTTTGTTTTTTGTTTGCCCCTGCCCTTGTTCCACTCAGCTGGTAGAACTGTGGATGGTTCCACTCACTGGGAACCATTCGGTGCCCCTTCTTCCTCGTTCGCCTTTTGCACTGTTTCTAAAGAGCTCCCATCCCGTCCAGCTAACGAATGAATGGCGAGTGATAGGACCAGGTAGGGTCAGGACCACCTGTGGATCCTTCACCTCCACATGGACGGAGATCTGTAAGTATGTAACGGTTTCCTGTGGGGTGATGTCGTGACTACCAGTGGGTCGTGGATCCTCCTCCGGAGTCGAATCCATGTTTTTTCTTTGCCCTCCTCTAATTAGTTGTGCGTGGCAGGTGAGACTGTCTGGGACGAGGCTAGCGGGAAAAGACAGGACCGCTGATGGAAATGCGATCCGCTTTGTGGAAACACTGACCTCATTCCGACTGCTATAAATGCTGCTTCTCATTTTAGGGTTGGTGCTGCATCTCGTACCTGAGCAGGTTTGCAAGAAAAACACACACACACACACACTGAGAGACAGTGATGAGAAGAATGACCAAATAAGAAACTTTACGTAACCGCGAACTCCGTGTCTGTATCCTGTACCCTGTTGAGTTCGGCACATTTGCGTTCTGTAGGATTCTGGTGTCTCTTCTGCAGTAGCTGTACGGTACGTGTCACTGTAAAGCTGTGACAGCTAGTTTGGGGTTTTTCAATGGAATCGGTGGCTTGATTTGTCACATGAGGCACGCAGAACAGGTCTGTGTTTCACCCTAATAACACTGGCGATTCTAGGATTTTTTCTTTACGGTGGGGGAGGGGCGACGCATAAGCTTTAGCTCATACAGAGGAGCCAACCTCATCAATAGCTAATGTCTGTGTGCCCCCACCCCTATATACATCCCTGAGTATGACTGCTTGGATCTTGCCTCCACCTATCTAACACCATTACTGTCTGTAGTCCTGGCTATATCTGCTTGAATGCTGTCCGCATTTGACTAACAGACCTGTGGTCTTGCCCTATTCCTAGCCTCCTACTTTATCATGATAATGGTCGCTGCTTGATCCTGCTATATGTTGCACACTATATTGCACACTGTTGCTGATATTTCCCTTTATTCTGCACTTTATTAGTACTGTACACTGCTGTGGCTATTTGCACATCCTTTCCTGTCGCACCACCTATTCTATGCATCGTCACTACTCATATTGTACTGCCTTATATTGCACTGCCTCATCTCTTCTTGCATTGCTGGCTTGTCCAGCACATGGGTGGGGGCTGAAAGTGAAAGTGAAAGTTTTTTTTGCAACAATGTGGACTGTCTGGCAGGGAGCTCGAAGGGAGCAAAAACACGGACCGTCTGTGGGTCCCTGAGCACTGGGTTAGGAAACGCTGTTCTAGATGCCTCTCATCAGTAACCGACGATCAATGCAAAACTTATTGAGAGGATCCCCCGACACGATCAGGGAAATTTACCGAGGAGAACCACTTCTCCCACCAAATAAATGTTCAGGTCGAACCCCTTCGTTTGAGCCCCTTGAACATTCTATGCACATGACTGGTCTTATCCTACTGTTCCCTCGTGCAAGTGCAGCATAAGGATGTTCACACATGCAGCTCTGGAAAAAAAATTAAGAGATCACTCTATAGTTTTTAAAAATCAGCATTTAAATCCTGGTCTAATCCTGGTTTTGCTGGCAGAGGCTACACTGTAAGGCAGGCTGCTTCCAGGCTCAAAGTTTCTACGACAATGTGAAGCAGGAGACACTGACTATGACCAAAAACCAGCCAGGTAAAAGGCAGAAGCAACTTTATAATGCCAGATATCATACCATAAACTTATCCGGCAGTGCCTCATAAACCGAAGGATGATCTCGAGTGACCTTGAAAGGAAATCAAAACATTAAGTGGTGTGAAGTGCACTGCTAGGACAGTTCGTAACAGGCTCCTAGAAGCAGGACTGAAGTCCCATAAAGCAAGGAAGAAGCCCATCATTAATGATTAGCAGGGAAGAGCCAGGCTAGAGTTTGCAAAAATATGTGTATTTTCCGCAGGTGCATAAACTGAGAAATCAGTGAAACTGAAAATTTTGCCGTGGTCTCTTAATTTTTTCCAGAGCGGTATGTCGATTAAACTTGAAGCTTGGAAAGGGATCTTCACCGGTGCAATGTAGCAGGACCCTGTCTCAGGGGTAGGGGCACCTCTGTCAGTCTTCCTCCTCCTTCCCCTCTTTTTTGTCCCCCCCCCCAGGTGATATGGGTTTGCAACCTGTGCCGCAAGCAGCCGGAGATTCTCGGCACATCGGCTGGACGGGAACCGGGGCAGGGTCCCGATCCCTCCTTGGCGGACGTGGCCGAGAGTGACCTGGGTATGTGCGGCGACAAGCAGGCCCTCCAGAGTTCACGGAACCATCTGGCAGAGATCGACGCCGGACCTGACCCCGCTCGAATGGACCCCCCCGGCTGTCGTTCCCGGAGCGAGCCCCCGAGGGGAAGGTGCGTCAGCCGCTCCCCGCCACGGCAGGTGGCCTGCTTGTTGATTTGCACTGACTCGTTATGACTCACAGTGACTCACACTGACTCCAGCCAGTTGCATAGTGTAATCAGTTATTCCGCTGATTGTAATGCTCTCTCTGAAAGGGATTGTGCCAGCCTCACAATGGTATAAATCTGGGAGAATAAAACTCAAATGCCTTTCTCTCCATTTTAAACCCAAAATGAAAATTCTCTTGCTGAGATTGCATTTTGTAATATGATTTTTAATCACGATTTATCTGATCCTCTTTTAAATGTTGTAGCTGGTCTGAATAAGAAGGCAGGTCACACATCTAATCTGGGTGCAAATGGACAGGTCCTCTTTGGTCTGTTATTTTATAGGATGTTTATGTTCATATAGCATTTAAAATGATTTTGAGTTTGAGTACCAAGTGAGTATGGCCAGAATATTAAAGAATAGCTTGGTGTAATTTTGTCACAAGCTGGTCCCTTAAAGGCCGTTCCCTCGTTAACAAAGTGATATCTCGTTAATGAGCCGACGGCCCATGACGTGGTCCTGTGGGCTGCTTCCTCGTTAATCTGCCGCTCTCTCTCACAGTATCTCGATAATCCGTCATCCTCTCTCATGAGCTGGTATCTCAATAATTTGGCAGTCTACCGCTGATGACGTGTTTTCTGATGAGGTGGTCATTTGTAGTCCTACCCATGAGCGGCCCAAGGCATAAGCGAATTTAGCGGCTGCTTTGGACCCGACGGCCACCAGGGGGCCCCAGTTTGACCAGCCTGTCTGAATGGGATGGAAGATGATAACTGATAACTCGTTTAATTACATTTTGCTTAGATCCCCAAAAAGGATCTGGCAGAGGTTAACACTCTAGTACTTGGCCCCCCTCTCCAGGAGATTGGCGGAGTCAGCCCCAGAGCAGAGCGAGAAGGCCAGACTTCCCAGAGAGCGGCCAAGGAAACAGCTGCAAAAGGGACACTCCCATGATCTCAGCCACCGCGACGGGGAGAAGAGGCCCAGCAGGGAGGATGTGCAGCTCGAGCCCCGCTACCGCAGCAGCCCCCACCTGGAGACATGCCAGCTGGAAGAGGAAGCGAAAGCCCCCATTGGCCGCCAGGAGCGCAGGCGCTGCCATGCAACCAATCACAAGTCAGGTCGCGCCAAAGAGGCGGGGCTTGGAGATGCGCCTGACGGCAGACGGGGGGGTGATAGAGAAAGGACCGTGGCTGACCCAGTCGTGTCAGCGCAGAACCATGTCGACCCAGTATCGCTGCACCTTAGCGAGCCCCCAGACTGGAGCAGAAGGCAGCAAGGTCGCCCCGAGCTCACAGAGGTGCAGGACCACAGGCCACATGGTGCCCCACATGGGAGGGCAGCCAACGTGAGCAATGATTCGCCGGGGCTTAACCAATCGGAGGCCCCGCCCGTGCTCCGCCCCTCCAGGGTCAAGCGTGGAGTCAGCAAGAGGCACATGTCTCCCAGCAGCTCAGAGGAAGAGGAGTATGCCAGCTGTGATGAAGCAGCGATGAGCAGAACCCCCGAGAGAGGTAAACTCCATGCTGGACAGCCAAAATGTACAAGCTCTCCACAACCATTTGTCCTGTGGGGGTGGGCAATCACACTATGGGTTACTCCATCACACTATGGGCAGTTCAGACTAATAACATCATCTGTCCATATGAACATGGGGTGAACTACATATACAAACAGCTCATGGTGGGATAGGAACCCACAACCCTATGCATATGAGGCTGCAACACTGCCCATGCCACCCTGGTCTTTAATCATAATTAACCCCCCTAAAGTGCTGCTTCTCAACTGGTGGGTCGTGACCCAAAAGTGGGTCGCGGGGCCAATTACTTTAGGGTGCTGAGTGTGTGGTTAAAAATGGATTTTAAGCGTTTTTGCTAATGTCAGACTTTCTTTTGCTTATTAACTGTGCATGAAGGCATTATGCTACAGTAATTGCAACATGTTCGTTTACTATCCCTTTACTGTTTTGTTAAATAAACTTGATTTGAAATTTTAAAAAGTGGGTCATGACTTAATGACCAAGGGAAAAGGTGGGTTCTCAGGTTAAACCAGCAGAGAACCACAGCTCCGAAGTGCTTACCTGTGTGCGATGAGAGCTAATTTCGAGAGCCTGATACAGATCTGTTCATTAAAGAGCTCCCACCACTGCCTGCTGCTGAGATAAATTAGCATTTATTTCTGGTGCCTCGGTCTGCGGAGACCCTGAGGCACAAGCAAACATGAAGTACTTCAGTGTCGTTATCTCTCTTTTTGGGTTTGCATTTGTGTCCAGTGAGAGTTTATTGGGAGCGCGTTGTCACTCTGTAGTGGCTTGGTAAAGCTTCATTTGAAGTGACGGCTTTCTGTCAGCATGCAAGAGGTCATTTCTTTGTGTACTGCAGTGTATATTAGTACGGTATTGGGAATACTGCGGGTATTTTTGTTTGTTTTGTTGTGCCCCCTGTCTCTTCCCTGGGCAAATTTTATCGCTAAGATTTCAAAATACTAGAGTAAATACCGTATATCATGGTAGAATGCCTGGACAGTATGACGGTAAGACTATATTAGAGTTTAAAATGCTAGTGAGAGTTTTACTTACACAAAAATGGTCTGGGAGCAGAAGGGAAAATAATTGGTTTAGAGAGATAACCAATCAGATTGTAAAGGAATTGTAGAGGAGGCAGGTCCAAGCAGCTAGAAGAGGCCTGATCAAGACATCTAGTTACTTGGACCCACCTCTTCTACAATTTGACTGGTTATCTTTCTGAATTCCCATGAATGTTTAAAATGTCCTTAAGATTGTGTTTGCTGACAGTAAATATGGTCGCACTGAATGTGTATGGTCTCACAATGCTAGACAGTTTCTGAAACGAAATATGAAATGACAGCCTTGCCGTGTGTCTGTGTGTAAGTTGCAGGCTTCTGTTATGTTGGTTCCAGTCCTGTTCCTCATCCTCTGTCTCTCTCCAAGGAGCCTGGAAGAGCTGTCACCAGGGCACAGCACAGTGGCAGGTATGTGGAGAAAGGGCTGGTATGTGGCAGTAAGGGTTAGGTCTCTCTGCCTTTCACCGGAAGGTTGTGGGGTCAAATCCTGTGGCTGGCAGAGTGATCGTATTTCTGTTCTTATTTGTGTGTCTTATAGAATACTAAGATGATATAGTTAAAGAATATCTAATTACCTATACTAGAATCATAACTTTTTATACTTGAGTTGTTACTAGAACAGCAACTTTTTAAAGTATTTTTAAGACTTATCTTTCGCTCACTGCTGATTGGCTGAACTTGTCCTTCACTCACTGTTGATTGGCTGAACTTGTCCTTCACTCACTGCTAATTGGCTGGACTTGTCCTTCGCTCACTGCTGATTGGCTGGACTTGTCCATCACCTACTGCTCATTGGCATGTGCAGAGCTGTCATGGCTCAGCTGTGCTCAGTGCTTGGAGTGTCGTTACTTTTGTCCCTATGTGTGTGTGTGTCGTGTTTGTGTGCATGAGGATCAGGCGGCTTTTAAGGGCACAGAGATGGTTGCTCTGCTGTGGGATTACACGCCTGTCTCCTGCAGCATCCCACATCATGGCAGCCGTCCAAAGAAGGCGATCGTTTAATCGGACGGATCGCTCTGAGCCGCGGGACAGCTCTGTCGGCGGGGGCAGGAGGACAACTGGGCCTCAAGGTGAGGGTGTGAATAGGGAAGGAAGTGAATGATGGCACTGACTGTGAGAGAGAGGCCAAGAGACTGACATCACAAGCTAGGTGAGTGACATCATTGGTGGAGGTCGATTGGGAGTCGGACCTGGGGTGTCTTGCTATTGAGGCATAAGGCAGGAGCGATTCAAGGACTTTTTAAGGTGGGGAGCATAAGATGGGCCATAATTCATACAGATAGGCTAACCTTATAATTAGCCAAGAATATGTTTTGAATCGGTGAATGACTGGGGATGGGGCATTCTGTGGACCAATCAGCTTTCAGCTATGACTGGTGTCCCTGTAGCCCCGCCCCTGTGTACACCGCTGGCTTGAGGTCACCCGCTGAGATCTCCACTCCTGACGTTCACGCAGGTCGTCGGAGGGAAGGTCACAGAGGCGGGGGAACTGGGAGCCTTCATCACCAAGGTGAAGAAGGGAAGCCTCGCTGACCTGGTGGGCCATCTGCGAGCAGGTCAGGTCCTGGGGGGGGGTGCTGCCGTAACCATGGCGATATACATCTGTCACCAAACACCAAACGCTGATGCTGGCAGTAAATAGACTCAGTCCTCTGTGCTTCAGGAGACAGGGTCAGCATGGTTCTAAGACAGCATGACTCCTTCTGACTTTGTCTGGTTTGATCTAACAGTATAATTATTATCTATATATATAACAGATGTCCATTCATCTAGCTTCCCAGCAGGGGAAGTTCTGGGGTCAGAGGACATCTGTGGCTCAGCCTACAAACTGCAAAAACGATTGTAAGAATAGAACTAGGGCTTTGGCAAAATAATTCGGGACTTAAGCCCTGCAGGTCCGCCCCTGATACCATTCTTGCTTCCCATCACTTGTCAAGTGCTTGATTGGCAGGTGTTGCAGCCTATCCAGGGCAGCCTAGGGTACAAGGTGGTGGGGAACACGCTGGATAGGATTGATGCCATAGCAGTATTTTTCCAAAGAGGCATATAATCACAACAGTTTTTTGCAATTTATACAGCTATATTATTTAAGAATGTCATGAGTACAGATAAAGAGTTCCCATTGTTTTGAAGTTTTTTTTTTGTATTCCCTGGATTGGTTTGAGCCCGGTCAACCACCACGGACATTTATCGCGGTTACTCAAAAAGTATCTGACAGATCTCTATCAAACCTCTCAGACACATTGTATGGGTGAAGGTCTGGAACTGCTCAAATTCTGAGACAAATCGCACCAAAATTGAAGCAGCGCCCCATAGTGGTAGCAAAGAGAAATGCAGCCTCGTACACAGTTCTGGTGAACCTGATTATATTGTGACAAGTCACACAAAGTCTGGCTTTTAATAGAGGTGGTGAGAGTGTATGGGGGACTAGAGATGATAAAGTTTGGAGGGTGGAGGAGAAGTAGAGATAGAGAGGAGGGGGTAATGGGATTGACCGGGGAATACATTGTTAGCGTTCCACCAGCATCTGGTGGTTTTGGTGACTGGTCCAGTCACTTATGCCCTCCATCACCAGCTGCTCCTCATTCCAGGCGACAAGGTGCTGCAGTGGAATGGAAAGTCGTTGGTAGGAGCCACCAAGAAGGAGGTCTACAACATCATTCTGGAATCCATAATGGACCCTCAGGTCGAAATAGTCGTCTCAAGGCCTGTCAGGTAATTCTTGAGTGCAATATGTTTCAGATACAAGCGAACGCAAACAGAGGTTTGTACTTTTCGTCTCTGTTTATGTGACGAATGAGGAATAATGTATTAATCGATTTCTTTCCGAAATATCCCCCCGGCGAAGGCTGTATAAAACATATCAGTAAGTAAACCAGAAGCATTAAAACACTTCAGCCTTCTCCTGTTCTTGATCCCATTGTCTCCTGTGATTTTTGACAAAGGTTTGGTCGATTCCCACAGAAAACAATTTCCCCTTATAACAGATATGTGTGTTTGTGAATATGTTTGTGTTCGCAAGAAAGGAATGTCTGTACCATCCCGAATGTTTATGATCAATATCTATGTGTTATAATTAAATGTATGTTTTTGTTGTAGAGATGTACCAAGAATTCAAGGGATGTCCCCTCCAGTAGAAGCCAGTAAGTGTTTATACTCAATGCTGGGGTGTTAAGAAGTAAGTCTAAATTAGTGAAAGAGCTTTTCTACACATAGCACAGTTATAGAAACACCTCAAACTTGGAGATTTTAGCCTTGTTGTGTAATAAGCCATTCTGTAGCATGTTAGCACCTTGGCTAATATTAGCCCATTGGCTAAAGCAGCCCCTTCTACACAGGATCAGGCACATATGATTTCCCGAAAATGGAGCCCCCATCTCCGCCCCCCAGGTCCGCCAGCAGTGTTGGCACACTCAGAGATAAGCCCCAGCTGCTCCCAGGACAGCTGTCTGTGAGTGACCTCACTGGTTGTTAATGTCACGTGATCTCACTGGTTGGTTCAGTGTTCCCTGACCTAGAGCCTGTTCCGTACAGGTGAAGCTGTGGTACGACAACGTGGGCCATCAGCTGATCGTCAACGTGCTACAGGCCACTGAGCTCCCTGCTCGCCCTGATGGTCGACCCCGGAATCCATATGTCAAAATGTACTTTCTCCCTGACAGGAGGTATGTTTCGGTTGCGGTTTCCAATTTCCTTATTTATCGCGATTGTTAGGAGACCATGTGACCCCCTAGTGTAGAATACTGGGTCTTTTTTGGGCTATTATACACCCGTGTGCAAATTGGCTGAAACAAGTTGCTATGCAGACATGCATGTAGTGGCCTGCAGGGTTGCCAACTCTCACGCCTTTAGTGTGACACTCACACTTTCTGACTCTCACGCTCAGGCAAGAAATCTTATGGCAAATCTATGTTATACCATTATAAAACTAAAATTAGCTGCATCAAATGTGTTGGGGTAGTCTGCAAACCCTACAGACTATTTACAAGTTAATAAAACTGTTGCATACGTGAATATTAGCGTGCGGACTTGTCTCGAATTGAAAATCTCACGCCAGCCAGCTGACCTAAGGGCCTGGGACCTGCTGGTTTGCGGAGCCAACAGTGCAGAGAGGGTGCAGAGGTGGGGTTAGAGCTGCGTGGACTGACTGAGGAGGCACTGTGCCCAGAGACCGGCAGGCCTGGGTAGGGCTGGGCGGTATGACTGTGCTTCAGCCATCCGTGTATGTTTCAGGTGAATGCTCTGGGGTTCAGGTGCTCCTCCGTGTTGTCATAGGGTTTCCTCCGGATTCTCCCCCACAGTCCAAAAACATGCTGAGGTTAATTAGAATTGCCAAATGCCCCACAGGCATGAATGGTGTGTGTACACTGTGATGGATTGGTGCCCCATCCTGGGTTATTCAATCCACCTGGGTTTATCAGTCCACCAGGTCCTAAATCTGGACCGAAGGTGATCAGTATGAGTTTAAGTGACTATAATGTCCGTCTTAACTATGGTCAATCTGACTGCATATAGACATGACAACTTGTTTCAATTAATTTGCACAATTGTGTAATTTCAGCCTATGACAAGGCTTGTCTAATGCAGAGTTATGCCTTTTAGTGACAAGAGCAAACGCAGGAGCAAGACGGTGAGGAAGACTTTGGCCCCCAGGTGGAACCAGACCTTCCTGTACGGCCAGGTCCAACGGAGGGATCTCCGGGAGCGTACGCTGGAGCTGAGCATGTGGGACCAGCCGCACGCACGGGAGGAGGAGAGCCATTTCCTGGGGGAGGTGGGACTTCCTGGACAAGGCAGGCCTCGCTGGCAGAGATAGTCTCGCCCACTTCCAGGCGAAAAAAGCAATCCAAAACCCACCATGAATAAATCAGACCCATATGTTTATGAGATTTGATCCTTAATTATAATATTTATTACCGTGTTGTTATTCTGTCTCGGACTGATGGAAAACAGATGGGACCCTTTACTGCAGTAATGGTGTCGTTTATACCAGTATCTGGTCCATGCTGGTGACGTGCGTGAACATGCCCTGCCTGTTGGCTGGCTGGATAGGTCCTGATTGAGCTGGAGACGGCACTGTTGGACGACAAGCCGCACTGGTACCAGTTGCAGGCCCGCGACGCCTCCTCGGTGCCGACGCCCCTGCCTCGCAAGTACCACCGTGGGAACGGTTCTAATGGGAAGCTGCGGGGTGCGTATAAGTTCCTTGGACATGGGGGGGGGGGGGGGGGGGTAACCAGGATGCCATCCTGGCGGTTGACATTTGAGTATGTTCGGTGGGCACCAGTGTTGCCCTGATGGGTAGATGTTGTCAACCCCAGATGATCCATTTGGATACTGAATGAAATGGGCCCTACAAAATCTGGAACCTAATTGGTTTGGTCTGGGCTAAAGGGCTTATAGGGTCCCAAAATTTCTAGGGGCCCCCTGTGTTCAGATTTTTCTGTGCAGCGAAGACCTTAGACCCCATGCTCGAGCTCAGTGTTGATCTGGTCCCCTTTCTTTGTTTGTGTCCCCCATGTGACCCAGAGTGCGGTTCCAGAGAGAGGGAGAGGTCCCTGTCACCTGAGCCGCAGCCTATGGCACCACAGTGGGATGAGCAGGATGAGCCCCCCCAGCCGGCCCCCGGTGTGATCCTGCACAGGTCAGTGCCGCCCCTAGGCTTAGCCAATCACAGTGCACCTGGCTGGGTCGTGTTTAATTGGGCAGAGATCCTCCACCATGGGTGGTCCCTGGAAACATGGGAAGGAGACCCCAGCTTGCTGGCATTGCATGAACAACTTTGCTATTGTGCTGAACAACACTTGGACCAGCGATAATGTCATCCCTATATCTGAGGGGAGATCCACTGGATCACCAGTGGGGCTGCACATGGAGCTGATCTCCTACTAATTGTTCTTCTGAAGGAAGCACATACCCACTAATCCAGCAGTTAAATCCTAAAGAAAGATCCCATTTTGTGTGAGAAATGAGCTCTTGAAACAGTTTATTAGTCGTGGCAAACCTGGACCACTAGGGGACGCTGGTGGACTGCATATTCCCGTGTTGCTGCCGTCTGGACAGTTATGCTGGAGTATTAGAGTAGAAACAGCAGCTAACGTGACTTGAGGGTAGGAGATGTTGAAAGTGTATCATCATGACAAATTAAATATCTAGTGTGGACTGTGTTTTTACTTCGTAGTTTAAGCTTGCTCTGTGTTATGTTTTGCTTCTTACGTCTATGCCTGGCTTTCTTTCACTGTCTGTCTCCTTTTTTTTCATTTCCTTTTGCTGTTTGCATTCACTGGTGCCCCCACTGCATGAGCCCACAGTGACGTCAGTGTGCGTCGAGCGGTCCCTGGCACGAGTGCAGAATGCACAAGGTAAAACAGAGCTCAGGTGTTGTCCTCTCCTTCCATAATGGGGGGAATAATCAGGCGCTAATGGGAGCTTTACTTACACAAAAATGTTTTGAGAGTGGAACGAAAAAAATGATTAGTTCAGAGAGATGACCAATCAGATTGTAGAGGAGGTGGGTCCAAGCCACTAGAGGAGGCGGGACCAAGGCATGTCATTGGTTAGACTCACCACCTCTACAATCTGATTGGTTATCTCTCTGAACTAATCATTTTTCGTTCTGCCCTCAGAACAATTTTGTAAAACTCCCATGAGCTAATCACATATTGTCAGTCACACATTTTCATTGGTCCCCGGTTAGGTTTAAACATTCATTGACAAAGTAAATTCCACCCACAGTGGGTTTGGGGGCCTTATTTTTCATATCACCGATTTCAGGATATGCTGTATATGTTTAAGCCTAATAGTAGTGCCGGTGTTCTGTCGAGTTGAGCTACTTTGTCGAATTAGGCTACCGTAGTGCTAATCGATAGCCATAACCCTAACTCTTACCCTAAACCTAACCCCCGAAAAACCCTTACCTTACCCTTACCCTAACCCCTAAAACCTAACCCTAATCCTAAAACGGTGAAACTGCACATGCGCAGAAAGGCTCGATAGCACGTCTCGGTAGGTAGCTCAACTCGTCAGAACACCGGCTAAGGCAGAAGCAAACTGAACGGCTGCTACGGGCCCAGTGACCACCAGGGGGCCCCCATCTGCTCAGCCTTTCAGAGTTGGGAAGGAAGATGACAAATGACAAATAGGTTAATCCAACTTCGCTTAGAGTCCCGAAAAAAGTTGGGTCTGTCCTGCTTATAGATAAAAGCTCTGGAAAATTCCAGCTGAGGGTCTTTAATTTCTGTAAAAGTTGCACATTTAGAAATGGTTTTACTACCAATTTGTAGTAGTTACAACTTTTTAAATGACTTTTTTAATATCCCATTCCTGCATGTGCGTTTTACGTGAATACACCTAGGAACATCTCCAGGTACAATAGCACACTTCCTCCCAAGATGCCCCTGCTCATGAATGAGGTTCACAAGGACATGTACAGGTAAGTTGGGAGATGACCCAGCCCTATAATTTCCCACTACATCCCCATACGTCAGCCGTAAGACCTAAGCACAGTTCTAGTGATCCTATCCTCCGTAGCTGAGGCTGGAAGTGAGGACAGCTTCTGCTATCAGTGGCAAACGTTGCTCGGTTGCCGATTCGGTCGTGACGCCGTTGCGTGCGGTACCCGTACAGCTCGACTCCCCCCACATGCCTGAGGCTGCAGGTGCAGGCGCGGCCAGATGGGGGCGTACCTGACCATGGTGCTCTCACACAGCACTCGCACAGGTTGATGGATGAGGACGGTGCCAGGTGAGACGGCCTCGCTAGATGCTAGATCTCCCACAGGCAACCAGAGTGATTTGCCCCTATTAAAAATACCTCCTCCAAGCCCTTAAACAGTATTGATGTCCTTGTAGTCTCACATTTAACTCTAGATATAGTATCTGGTGTGCTTTAATTTTCTTGCCGTTCTTCCTTTGATGCTTTGCTGTGGGGTTAGGGATATTGAGCCATCTCTCTCCTGGGCTAGAAGTGCTAGCACCAACTGTTTGGCTCCAGATGTCAGTCTGTTATCCCCTGAACAAGAAAGGTACACAACCAATTACTTTTTTCATTTTGATGTCAAACTCATTGGCCACGCCTCCTCTGAATGTCCATAGTTTACATACACTGCTTTAACTTTGTACTTCTACTGTTTCACCACTGGGGGCCGCTGTTGGCCACTCTCAGGTGGACTCAGTCTCTGCCCCGCAGGCAGTCGGGCAGCCCCAGAATACTAATTCAGCCAGGCTCCCCAGAGGAAGAGAGGTACCAGAGACTCCTCTTTACCTTAATGTACTATTGCCTGATACCCGCTGTTTAATTGCTCTGAAGTCTGCATTCTGTAGCATCTAGCTTATAGCCTGCGGCTCAGATTGGCACATTTTAGCTAATTTCAATAGCTTAATCGGTCCAATTATTACCAGCATTTTGTGAATGGAATGGTGACCCCTGCTGGTGACTATGGATATTCAAGCTGTCAGCATATGAGAGATACTATTGGTTCATTGTCACTTTTTGGTTGTATTCACCCATAACGCCCCCAGCACCACTTATCTATGATAATTAGAGAAGCTCTTTATGCAGGTATAGCTCAGCATTCTGTCCCAGGGCCTTTCTTTCTATTTCCGCATGCCAGTATGCCCAGATTCCTGCTCATTCTTCATGTTTAGCAGTTGCTTCTCCCACTTGCTTCCTTTAATGTCCACCATGGGCCTGCAGTGTGTCCAGGATCCGGCCCACTTCCATACTCCGGGGCAGCAGAAGAGCTCCACCACTGCGGCCAAACGGGGAATCTGGGCCCCGCCCTTCCCACCGGCACAGGTGCCAAAGCCACACCCTGTTCCCGCCTCACCGGCGAGCTGAACTCCGCCCCTTCCCCCTATCCTGTGCACTGTCCTTCCTTCTGGCTGCTCCTTATTCCCACACCCAGTGTTAAACTTAGCTGACCTGTGCACTGATCTGCGATTGTAGACACTAGTGAAGCTGTCGCTCTCCCTGTAGTTCCCGTCTCACACCCTGTCCCTTAACCTAGACCTGTGGGATTTCCTGCTGAACTGGACTCATTTCCACTGTGATTTTCCCTGTGCTGCTTTGTAAAGGACTTCTGACTGACTATTCTTTGCTGCTCTTCTGGTAATCTCATTGATTTCCTGCTTACTGGAATTTCAGTTTCCATGGCTGCGAGACAAATCCAGATGCTGATCTCCTATGTAGATTCTTCCAGTGCTAGCTTCCAGTGCTGTGTGTATCATCAAGTAGCCAGACGCAAATTCATCCTCGAGGCTGACAGTTACTGATAAATCAGCGCTGTGGCATTCATATCTCCCCCTCCCTTACACGATCTGTCACTCTCCTGTTTTCTGTCTCTTTCTCAGGGCTGTTGCACACCCCCCTTCCACGGTGACCCCAACAGCCACCCGCAGAGCGAGGCAGCTGCCACAGGTGCCCGTGAAAGGCAGCTCCGTTGAGGAAGGTAACCCGTGTAGGTGTGCTTGTGTGTGTGTATGTGTACATGCAGCTGTGTCTGCATGCGCAGTGACCATTCAAATCCATGTCGCTACCCAGTGGTGGAGGAGCGTACTCGACAGGTGCAGTTGAAAGTCCAATCCTATAGGACTTCTACTACTTGCAATACCACCCATGACCTACAGAGGGAGCCAAAGGGCAAGCGAGAGGTGAGTGCTGTACACGGATAGGCCATCCTGTCCCGGTGTTAGCATTCCCATGGCGTAATACCTGTTCCCCGATTCCACCTCAGCGCTACAGGGGTCGACGAAGGAGCAGCGACAGCTTTTCAGACAGCGACGTCAGTGACATCTCGGCTGTCTCGCGCGACAGCAGTGCCTCACGTGTCAGTAACGCCAGCTACATGTCAGTACAGTCAGAACGGCCTCGTGGTCGTGTCAGGTGAGTGTGCATTACCTGGTCACCCACCAGGGGGCAGACTTCATCTGGGTTGATGAAGAGCTCCACGTCATTGTGAGTCATCTTGTGTGGTGTGTATTAAACATCATGATTCTGTATTTATTTTACGTGTATTTTTGTGTTATATTTCTTTAATTAGATTAAATGTACTTTTTGTTTAGCTGATGCGAATTCCTCAACATGAACTCACACCCTAAGATCAGGATTTTTAAAAATCACATGCAATATCCCTGTTGATGCTCGCTGGCTTTTTTCTGTAAGTCAGCCCCTCCGTGTTTGCGTCCCATGCCGATGGTTGGGGCTTTGGCATTGCGGTGAAACGCAGGTCGAAGTCTCTGGAGAGCTGCAAGGGGGTGGAGCGGAGGGAGAGGAGGATATCGTGGGGGACAATTGGCCTGGACGAGGAGAAGGGCAACGGGGGCAAGAACCTCTCAAATGAAGCCGGCAGGAGGCATTCAGTCACGGGGGACCTGAGGTAAAAGGCTGAGGTCAAAGGTCAGAGGTCAACTTCATGCAACATGATCTATAGACTAGCCACCCTATAGATTGTACTGTCTATAGGACGGCTTGCCTAGCCACTCCGTTGGCTAATTACCAGGCATTCATTTGTTAAAATAGACAATAGCATCAAATAGTTGCCCAACAAAGACACAGAAAAAAGTGAGTGGCTTTGCATATGCTTCTTCCCTTTCCTTGGGTCAGCATGGACCTCCAACGGTTCTGAGAAATGGACTCTTCAAGGGCCTCACCTCCCCCATCTCCTTTCACACTCTTCCTCCTAAGCTGAAGCTTGTCCCTCCTCCTCCTCTTCCTCTGCTCCCTCACCGTATAATAATGTAGGCCTCGTTCTGCAACTTCTCCTCATGTTTGATCACTTCCTGGATAAGACAGTGTTGACTTTCAGCAGAGTTGCTGGTCATGTGTGAAGGTGCAAGTTCGGCCCAGGGTTGTGGATCAGTTAGCGAGCTGAACTTTCTCCATCCGCCGGACCTTCAGCCACCCTCCGGGTCGCAGCCTCCTGAAGAGCAGCAGCATGAGTGGGGAGATGTACCCATCGGAGCGCGCCGATGGCAGCCAGTCCGACCCGGCTCCGGGGAAGCCGTCCAAGCAGCGCCGGACCAGCCTGAGCTCACGCGTGGTGGCCGCGGTGGGTCGGCCCACCCGGAGAAGCAGGAGCACCTCACTGCTCAGTCAGGCAGGTCTGTCCAAAAACAGCCCCCCCTCATGTCCTGTACTGGTCTCACCCTGGCACCTCATAAAAACAGGGTGTGGGGAGGGGAAGACTGTCAGGAGCCCAGACACTAGGGAGAGCCCATGAGTGTGTCAATGTGGATAATGGTAGCTTCAGTTTGGATAAGTGGGGGGGGGGGGCAGACATGTATTTGTGGGTCCCTGCTCATAAAAACTGTAGTTCTACAGAGGTCATCTAAACCTAAATAATAAGAAGTTGGAATCTTATTTGTCCAGTTTCTGTCTTGAAATCGAGGCCTCCTTGTCTTTGCTCAGACGCTCACTGACTGCTCTGGTATGATGGTTTTATACCTCTGTAGCCTTGTTGCTTGTTCCCCCAAAGTAAGGAACCATGACACAAAGAACTTTCCAGAATCCTAATTTCGTTTGCTGAGCTGGTCTCGCTGCTGCTAAATGCAAGGGGGATTTTGGCCCTAAAGAGCCACAAGTTTTTAAGACGCCCTCAGGCAGGTAAATGTGGACTATTTTCCATTTCTATTCAATATGATTCCATTATTCTCTTGGAAACATTACTGTTACCATCATGTAACACTTTAATTATTTTGTTTCAGTTTATCCATCCATCCATCATCCATTGATCCCCCATAATTACTTATCCATGACAGTTTCATTGTGCATTGTAAGCACAAAGCTATCCCAGGAAGCTCAGGTCTGCACAAGGCATGGAGCACCCTGGTCGTGAATGCCAGTCCATCGCTAACCATAAATGTTCTCTAAAATGACTTGTCTGTGGCTCCTGGGAGGGGCTGTAGGACCATAACACTGATGTCACATACAAGCTAAGGGTCATGGGAGAGGCCACAGACCCTGGAAAAGCCGACTGTGTGTGAATGTGCAGTCTGCGTTATGGCTATTGTTCAGTGCTGATACACTCCTCCTGGAGCTCTTTAAGCCTTATATGGTATGCGTGATCGAGCCCATAAAGTCTACGGCTGACGTTAAATCTTGTAAAGTGGCCGATAGCGTGGGCTTGTGCATCATCGCCTCACAGCGTGGAGTCGCCCTGAACCGATGGTGACATTTCCCGAACCGTGAGTAGAAGCCTTCTTTAAATTCTCCATCACAATTTGAAGGGTTCTCTTTAACGGGAGGTGATTGACTGCACTTTGAAGCTTAAGGCCTTTGTGAACTCTGTCCTATAACCTTTTCTTTGTCTCTAATCGCTTCATTAATCATGACCACAAAATGTAGGCTGTCTGTAAGACCTTCTCATTCATAATTCAGATCCACAGAAATGACCAACATCAGTCTTAGATAACTCTTTGTAGATCAGTGAGTTTTTTTTTTTACTCACATTTCAAATTGTAAGGAGCTGTAAGGAGAGGTTCTGAAAACACTTAGCTCTCACTTAGCTAGACGTGTTGCTGCTGAATGTAAACACTGAAAAAAAAGAAAACAGCACAGTCTGCCATTTTTTGATGTGGTTAAAAAGAGCTGAATGGATCCATTTGCCTTTGGGGTGACACCTGTGACAGATGTCCCTCACATTAAAGGTTTAAAAGGTTCTGATGAGGGGTCCTCTTGCCCTTGAATGGCTTCAGCTCTCAAGCTTGGCTACCATTCGGGCACGAACATGGACCGTTCAGCATTCCTGCGTCTCTGGGCCGAAGAGCAGAGGGGGGCCAGAGTCGGCCTGGTCTTGGCAGAGCCGCTGCTTCAGCCCCCTGACATCACGCATGGACTCTAATCAGAAGTAATGGAGACAGACGCCTTTGAAGTTGGACCTGATATTCTTTAAAGTCCCATATATTTAAGCTCTGCCTATTTATGTTTTGATTAATGGATTTCCAAAAAAAAAGGAATATAGTGGAGTTCCTGGCTGATCTCTCTGCCAAGCCTGTGGGTAATATCTTAAAAGGCCTCAGGATGATAAATCAAACTGTGACCGGTGCTGAATTTCACTTTAATTCAGCAGATCTGTATCCACATCACCCATAGCAGGTGGTCTGGTTTCTCTGTCTCTCTTCTTTACTAGCGGCTGGCCTGAAAGCTACAGACAGGACACACTTGGATCTTAACCATCGCATGCAGAGAGTTACAGTAGGAACGGCTTATGATGAGATCTAGAGTGTGTCATGTGATACGTCTTCACGTGGAAGAGTCTATTCCATATATGTCTTAATGAGTTTTATCTGTGGCACCTCTTCTGGTTCATTATAAGATGAGGAGTAATGATGAAGGACATGTCATACCATACACTGAATTCTGAATATGTCATGAGCCTGAGCTGAAGCTCTGAATTAATCTGAATGAGCCTGAATGATTTGTTTAGCTCAAATATTTGAACAACCATGCTCTTAGTTTGAAAGCATTACAGTAATCCTAGTCTAGGTCTGAGTTCCAAAAACGTTCAGCGTGCTCCTATCATGAGATAGCGTGCCACACATTATTTACATTGATGTTTAAGTGTACATTTTTAGTTGACGATTTTGTCAAAAGCGCACAAATGAGGTAAATGGCGCATTGCAAACATACATGCTGTTCAGGAGTCAACTAGGCCTAAGGACAGCTAAGCTGAGCTTCTACTGAATGACCAGGTACAAGTGTAAGCAGAATTGGAGCTGATGCACAGACCTGTAAAGGTAGGGCAGGAGGATCCTTGGACAGATTAGGTCTCTGATGTCTTAAGATCCTAGCGACACCCCTGCTGCATGCTGGTACGGCATGAGAAGCACGGCTCTCTGGGCAAAAAAGGTCATGAAGATATTGAGTCTTTGGTAGCTCTGTCACAATGAGAGGAAGGACAAGTGTGAAAGCATGTGACCATGCAGAGCATCACACTCAAATAAACATCAAGAACCCCATGTTTTGCGTCGGTGCTCCAGCTGTACTCAGGCACCTGCTACACATCAGACTGACTTCTCGTGCCATTGGGGATGTGTGAGATTTGCCAGGAGTGGCCTGCTTTGGGTTATTTTGGTATGAGCGAGAAGAGTAACCAGACACTGGCAAGGGCTGTGGGGTACAGCTGAGTAACAGATCAACAGTGCAGGTTTATTCAACCACATCCAACAATCCACAACCAACCAACTCCAATCATTGACCAACTCCATTGACTAGTAGGTTTTGCTCATCGACACTTTCAGCACACAAATCTTGCTCAAAAAGTGTTTAGGTCATTCTTCTGTTGTAGCAGATGAAATGCATGTCACATCCTTGACTTGAATTTCTGGCACACAGTTTCAGCTCCAAGTTCTTCAGCAGACCTCTGCCGATGACGTGGACAGAGCTTCCCCACTGACGTGTTGACACGCCTGTGTTTCAGAGGCCAATAAGAAGTCGAAGGGTCCGATCCAGCGGAGCCAAGAGACGGGCATGGCGGTGGAGTACCCACGCAGCGCCGAGTCGGCCGACGGCAGCATGAACAGCTGCAGCTCAGAGGGGAAGTCAGTACCGCGTGACTCCCAGTGCACTGTTTTTGCCAAGTACAGCCACTTAACGCCCAACCAATGCTCAGCTTTCAGTCACATACCCATGCATGCGTCCAACATTTTAGCCCGGACTGTTGAAAACAAAAATCAGGGGGTGGTGGTCCTTTCTTGCGGATCACCTCCTCATTTTTCTTAGATAGGATGGGTTCCTTTCCCATTCCTTCTAAGCGAGGTGTTAAAAATAATCGTACATGCTCAGTCAGACCTCTACCACCACTCAAGCTCTGCTAATGGCCTGCAGCAAAAGAAAAGCTTTGGACTAATTACTGACTGATTAATTGGAGAGAGGATGTTAAATGCGTTCATACTGAGGCATGCCAGCAGCCCACGTCTCTGCCAGACATTCCTGAAAGCACTAGGTCATGGAAACAGGGCTCACTTTAAAGCTAGCTTTGTGCTTGCGTGGTGCGGAAATTCAAGTCGCGTCTCAGATAACTTCTCTGTCTCGGCCACCTGCTGTTGGCTGAGCTCGAATAGGTTACGACTGTGATTAAGTCGGCGTTAGCTTTGAGCACTTCATCACCGCAGGAGCTGAATTAAAAAGAAGATAAATCCGTAAATGAATGGGATGCGTTGTCTCAGTGTGACTTCTGTCTCTGGTCCAGCCTGTTGTTCTCAGGTGCCCAACTGGGAGCAGATGGTCAGTTCAGTGACTTCCTGGACGGCCTTGGCCCTGCACAGTTGGTGGGCAGGCAGACCTTGGCCACACCTGCGATGGGTGAGTGACATGATTCCCCTTGTCACCCCTACTCCTTCTGCTTCATTTCCCAGCAGCCTGAGTCATTGACTTTGGGTCCCTCCCCTCGTATGTGCTCCAGGGGATGTCCAAATTGGCCTGATGGGCAAGAGGGGACAGCTGGAGGTGGAGGTGATCCGGGCCCGTGGCCTCACACCCAAACCTGGGTCCAAATCCCTCCCTGGTGAGCCCAATTTCCAGCATGAACATACAACCCTGGGTATCAAAGGGCAACACAGGACAGTGTTTCCCAACCCAGTCAATAAGAGACTCTCAACCCAGTCAATAGAGACTCTTAACCCAGTCAATAGAGACTCTTAACCCAGTCCACAAGACAGTCCCTAGGGACTCCCAGACAGTCCACATTTTCGCAACAGAATCACGTTTCCCTGCCACAGTTCTGTGACCCAACAAAACCCACTCCGCCAGTTGAGAACAGGATCACTGGTTGAAAATCTGCCTCTAGGATATTCAGTTCTTAAGGTTTTATCAAGTGAAAGATGAGGATACGCACATGCAACCCTCTTTAATTTTTTCCCCTCTATTTCATACTGGCAGCTATATTGGTCAATCTAGTACTCAGACCGCAGTAACCAACAACACCAATGGATACTTAAAGCATAGCAGGAAATTGGTAATGTGTCAAGTAAGCATTAACTGGCTCATCTTCTGTTTCCTCAAGCTCCATATGTGAAGGTCTACCTACTGGATAGCGGTGTGTGCAAGGCCAAGAAGAAAACCAAGATTGCACGGAAAACTCTGGACCCCCTATACCAGCAGGTGCTGCTCTTCGAGGAGCCTCCGCAGGGCAAAGTGCTGCAGGTACAAGCCTCACTCCTACAATTGTCTTCTCCTACAGTTCTTAGCAAAAATCACATCCCATTTGCTGTCTGTCTTCTTTCTCAGGTGATAGTCTGGGGAGACTATGGCCGAATGGACCACAAGTGCTTCATGGGAGTTGCACAGATCCTATTGGAGGAGCTGGACCTGTCCAGTACAGTGATTGGCTGGTACAAACTGTTTCCTGCCTCCTCTCTAGTAGACCCCACCCTGGCCCCTCTGACCCGACGAGCCTCCCAGACCTCACTTGACATTTTACCAGGTCCACTGGGTGCCCGTTCCTAGCTACCATGCTGGAGGTTCGACCCTGCCCACAACGGAGCAGTACCAGAGACTAACAGAACCATCAAATCACTCTGACAGTCAATCTTTTATGTTCCTCATGTGATTTGTTGATTTAGTTCATGTTCATTAGACATGAGTTAAAGTGATCAGAGAATGAAAAGAGGGAATTGGCATGAACTTCATGGAACTAAGCTGAGACCTTAAGGGTTAAAGAGGTCAAAGGTCTTCAAAGTAGAATCTTTGAGTAAATGGGTCAATTTGCGGATCACCCTTTATCTAGTCCGCTAGCTCTGCTCTCTATAATGTGGTTTAAAAGCCTTCTGGTTGAGTCCAGATCCCCCCCACCGCCCCCAACAAAGGGGAGGGAAGCACAACTAAGCTTCACATGTAACAAGAGTGTAAGGAGTGACCTACGTCTGCCCTACAGACTGCGGCCCATAGCTCTCGTGTGCCTGAGTTGATTCTGCTGGTCTTCAATAAGTCTTGGTTTTGATTTGAATTCACTTCTATTTTGTCCCATTACCCCCCCAGTAGAAGAAGCACTGTACTGTAGCACTAATCAAACCGACATCCATTTCGCTGCTGTATATCGGTGTACCTTGTGGTTGATATTGCTTTGTGTTTGGGGCAGTAAAACTTGTAAGAAACGTAACTAAATGTTATGGCACATAAAGGATATCTGTATGTGTATATGTGTGGGGGAAAAGTATATTTAAACAAACAGGATCTGTAAATATAAGACAATGGGGAGGTCTGTGGGTATTTAGGGGAGGTCGTCGTGTTGCTGAGGTCTACCTCTTGCAGATGATGGCCTTGGTCAGACCACCCCCACCTTCCCAACCTTATACTGCAGGCCGGGACCTAGCAGTGCTGGAAACTCGAACGTTTCAAAGAGGGCCCAACCAGTATAGCCGCAGCTGATCATCAGCCTCATTATGAACCCCCTTTTGTTTGGCCCCACGTGGGGCCAGATATCTTCTGTCACTCGTACGGGAAGCTGACAGCTGTTTGACCATGTGCTCCGTGGCCGCACCCAGCAGTGCTTCTTTGTACCAGACGTGCTTCATATGAACTGTATGTTTTATATCGAAGAGTTTCATTTTTATGGTTTACAAGTAAAAGATTGTGTGGATAATGTGCAGTGTTTTGCTGTATTTGTGCACCATATGCAGTTTTTCAGAACTATGTGCAAATCAATCATAACACACTTCCTGGTGATATTCACAGCAACGGCATCTAGCAGAGCCAATCTCCTGTTGGTCATTTTAAGCTTGGGTTTATTTACGTCCAATCAGAAGGACCCAACACCACTATGCTCCACATTATTTGCAAAAGTGATAACTGACTGACGCCTGATGATTGGTGGAGGAGGTGAACAGGAACCAGGACAAGTGGACTGTACCCCCACCCAAGCAGATGGATCACAAAACAAAACAATGACTTTATTTTGCCATTTGTGGAGGTGCATTGGAATGTTCTCCTTTTTTAAATATACACACAGGTGAGAGTGAAACTTATGGTGCAAGTTTAAGGACAGCAATCAGAGATTAAGGCCCTTATTCAAGGGTCCAACAGTGGCATCAGTCTGCTGGCTCTGGGATTCAAACCGGCACCCTTCTGGTCGCAGGCACAAGTCCAAGAACATTACACTGCCCCCCCCCTGCCAGGACTATATACAGGAAACCGACACTACAAAAGACAGGACAGGGCCAAAAGACAAAACTGAAGAAATGACTATTAAATCAAGACTTAACACATGCTAAACAAGATTCCAATAGACAAGAACATAAAGTCTTGCACTCCAGGAGCAAAACGACTGAGCCACAAACAAAACTTGCTCCCCAGGATCAGAGGTGGAAATTTCAGTTCCAGAAAGCAGAAATCCATACCAAGATTTTGTTTCAACTCACCAGTTGCATACCCTGTGACTATGACTATACCAGGGGTTGCCAATCTTATCCACAAAGGGCTGGTGTGTATGCAGGTTTTTGTGATAACCTGTAGGTCAGCTGTTCAAACCCAGGTGTGAGGACTCATCAGCCAATCAGTCCTCGAATTAGTAATCTAATTAGGGAGATGCAGCGAAAACCCGCATACACACCGGCCCTTTGCGGATAAGATTGGCCACCCCTGCATTATACTTATCTAGTTGGTTGAAACAAAATCTTGGTCTGGATTTCTACTTTCTGGACCTGAACTTTCCACCTGCATCAAGCCTGGAAGATCCAGCATTGGTGTAACATTCAGGTCATGCATTTCAGTTGTGGTTTTCTTTTTCTTATTTAGACTGAAACGATTGTCTGCTCTGTAAAGAGTAATTTTTTCCTCGCCATGGGTTGGCAAATAGTACTGCATACGCAGCAGCTGGCAGGAGTCAAAACGGAAAGTATCTCCAGTATAAACTTTGGAAGAATAACAATCTAACACTAATTTAGTTACATGCTTCTATGTCATGTGCAGGATGCATATAGCATGTTGGGTTTGTAGCAGGGAGGGCAAGATTTCTTCATAATCCTTCCATAATCCTGCAGTCTCAGTCCGGATGCTGTGTTTGTTTCAACTGAGCTACTAATTAATTATGCTTAATTGTGCTGCTGGTTGATGTCTGACAGTTTTGCTTAGTTCAGCAGCTGGGGTTTTATGGTACCAGCTGGTACCGAAACCTCTGATGTCCTCAGATAGTGTCAGTGGTCTGTGATGTAACTCTGCAGAACAGAACCTATAGCAGTTCTTCGGATGCCCTGAGAGGGGCGCTCACGTAAAAAAGAACTGCACAGTACGGCGTATTTTTCGGTCAGTGAGTACGTGGGGCTCTTTGGCCTTGTAATTTCAGACCCAAATCAGAATGTGTATCCTCCCACAACTAGGGGTGACATGCATTACCTGAGTCGTACACATTAGGGTACTAAAATAGACACTGGATTTCAGATAAATGGATGTCTTTTGTCACCCCCTATCATCTGACAAAGGTGAAATTCTCTAGGGAGATGCTTTTGTTGTTGTGTGGCTTGACAGCTGATCTGTGCGTGGGAGGGACGAATCCCCGCTCTAATATTTCCTTTGTGCGGGTGTTTGCTGTTGATGCTGACGCTTGGCACGGTCCGCAGCGGAGGCCGCATAAGGGTACGGCGACCGGTGCTGGAAACATGAGAGCTTGTAGCATCTGAGCCCTGATTCTCTGTCCGTCGCGTAGCTGACATCGAGGAGCTGGTAAGGGATGAACCCAGCTGTGTGTGATTCACTTAGGCCTTCAGGTTGCTGCCTATGATCGAAACTGCAGACAAGCAGCGTCAAACACACATCCACTGCATTAAGGGCAGTGAAGAGAGCTGCCACTGTCTGGGGATCCGCGAGGACTGGGTTAGGATGCACTGCCCTAAGATAAGGGATCCCAACATTGGGGGGTGCTGGCTTTACCATAAACTTATAGTAATTTCAGAAGTTTAACTCGTCCCACTACTTTTCAGTTTTGAACAGGATGCAGAAATGTGAGGGGTCGTAAAAAATTAAAAAATATATTGTTTATTTTTGGAAATTAATCAACCACTCCGCACCATTTCGTGGCCCTCATAACTTAACCACTGCCGCTCCACTGATTTTGGTAAAAAACAATGCCGCTTTAAACACCTCTTTCAACATGACCTTTTGGATGGGAAGAGGGGACCTGACCTGAGATGAGCGACAGGGAGTTTACAGTGAGGTCCCTGTCCTGGTTGGGCGCAGTGGGTGTGCCCTGCACTGGCTTTGTTCCCTTCTTTGACTAGTATGCCTGAAAGGGCATTGTACTGTTCAGCTCTGATGGGGCTGGCAAATATTTGCTGTATCCACTGAAAGCCATGCAGATAATCCTGCTCCAGCCCATCTGACACTCTTCCACTGAGCAAACACGCCGCATGGTTCGTCTCCACTGGGCCTGTGTTCATGGGGGAGGTGGAACAGCCTTATTGAATTATTTTGATTTTATCTGTTTTTGTCCTTCAGTCTAGTATCAAACTGGGCTACCTTCCACTAAAGATTGGTTCCCGGGAGGTTTTTGTACTGGCTACAGTTAAATAATGCAGCTGTCATGTACTGAAGATGCACTAAGATTCCGGATGAAACCGTAAACCAGCTTGGTCTCTTGGGAACTCACAGCGTCTCAGCGAGACAAGAAGGCTGAGCACAGTGCCACTTTCTCTGGTGGCTTCAACAAACCACGTGTTGGCTTTTATTTAGCTGATGATTTTGGTGACGGTATCCAAAGACTGTCAGGAAGCCAGCTTAGATATACACGCTACTAGGCTAAGCTTCTAATGAGTGCCTAGTAACAAGTATTAGCACAACACCAAAACAACAATAGAGCCAACATCAGAAAAGCTATTCAAATAACACCAGAATAGTCCAGTATGAACCACATCTAAGAGCAAAACAACAAGAAGAGCTGCCAAGTGAAACCATTCCAATGCCACAGTCAACAAAGACCCAAAACTGAGGAGGACATATCCTTAACAATTCACAGTTAACCCTATTCCTTGGACTCTAATTTGGACCTGTCTCTGAAGGAAGCCCAGGGGACTCACCCCTATCCAAATACGGTGACCACGCTCTGTAAAATCGATTTTTCTCAGGCCCTGCATGAGTGGAAGAAGATACCCATCTCCAGTGGCTACAGGAAGCTCACACCCCCCCATGGTGCATATCTCTGACGTTTATCGGCTGAACAAACACAACCAATAAAATCTCAATCTAGAACATCCCATCAGGACAATTAAGGTCAATGTCAGTATTCGGTTTACACTTAATCGCCTAGTAATACGGATAAAGGCTTGTCTTACCAGGGATGTGTTTGCTTTTAGGTAATGACGGGACAATGACCAATCTGTCCGAGGCTACAAAGGGAGTTTTACCGCAGAGGCTTCCCATAGTCTAGGGTTGCCGTATGCCTGGGTTTCCCTGGAAACGTCCCACCCAGGCGTCTGGACAGTTTTCCAAAAATCAGCGGTTTGTCCGGGTTTAGCGCTGCAACCCGTATGACCCGGTGTTGCAAGTTACAGTGGCGAACCAAGTGAAGGAAGAGGCACCAATCTTCAATGTACGGCAGCCACTAAGTATCATCGTACAGCGTTTGCTAGGCTCGGGCACACTATACTTTACGAATTAAACAATATGCAGAACCCTACGTGCCACGCTGCTCAACTCCTAAAATTGGCACTTTGAGTTTATTGTTGTTTTTGTGTGAAAAGCGAATCGTGACATGTGCATGAAGTTTAACAAACTTTGGCTTTGTACCTATTGT